>VDFB02391696.1:0-27054 GCA_007258455.2 Sequoia sempervirens
GCAATTAGCATTCAAGATATCTTTGTATTTAGATTTAGTATTTCAAATTTTGCTATGTTATAATTTTACTAATTTGAGTAATTTCCTATAGTTTCATTTGAAATGTAATTCTTATACTATTATACTGTTATACATCTTTTCAAAACTAGTTTTTCAAATACTATAAGTATATGTATAACTATATCAGCACCACCACCCCGCCACCCCCCTGCCGCCGTCCCCTCGCCGTCTCCCCGCCGTCCCCAAACTTAGGCCCTTTGTCCCCTCGTCTCCGAAACGTGTTTCCCCGTCCCCCCGTTTCCCTGTCCCCCAGGCCCTTGGAACACTGTTTATTATACAATATGAATATATGATGCTATGTGTGGTATTTTGAACTTAATGACTGTTGTGAATATGTATATATTTTTTATTTTTATATGTTTTTGTATGGGCAAACCCAAAATGAACCCAACCCCCAATTTTTTTTTTGACCGAATCCGCGAACCGAACCCTCTAACATGAACCAGTAACTTAGTCTTCCTCTTTTTCACTCTCTTGTAGCTCAAACTGATCTCAATTGGGATCTTGTGAGCCTAGATCATCCTCTTCATTCCTAAACAGAGGATCGCTTTCTTCTTCATAGACTGGCTTGCTTGCTTCACCTAGCTTGAAAAAATTCTTCTGTTCTGACCCAACCTCCTTCCCTTTCAGTTCTTGAAACTTTCTTTCTGGCACAAGTTCTTCCTTTTCTGGATTTTGTGTTGAAGCTTTGATGGAACTGTCCAAAAGTCTCATTGGGCCCTCTTTCTCAATCTTCTGGATCCAAGAACCAAATTTAGAAACCAACTTAATCTCCTTTGTGATAGGAATAGATAGATCTACTTCAACACAGTCTCTCAGGTAAATGCCCACCTCTTGTTCCCTTAAATAATCATCTCCCGAAAAAAAGCTTATGAAAGAGTTCCCATCTTTTCTAAAAAATTTAACTCCCAAAATTCCATTGGAAGATAATATAATCTAAACCAAATTGGTGCTTTTGAGATTTTGAAATTTACTGCATTGGAATCTGAGACCCAATCCTTACGAAAAATACTCATTCCATCCAGAACCCAGCATGAGAACTTCATGTTATCCTCCTCCTCTCATCTGCTTTCACACTCTACTAGATTTTTGTTTTTGTTTTGGTGAACTCTTGGTCTTGATCTTTGTGCTCTAGTTTTCTTTTACTCAAGATTTGGAATGATCCTGTGAAGTCCAATAGTTGATTGTCTTTGGAAAGAAAGCTTTTTCATCTAGGGTCTGCACCCTCTCACCTAGATCGCAATCCTCAATCCGTACACTAGGGATGTTGAAGCTATCTTATTTATGCTTCAACCCCAGAGGAACTGTGTTTGCTTCCAACAAGAAGGAAGCCCCATCTGCTCCTCTCCATCTCCACACCTTTCAAAAGGGAGGATTTGCTCTCTGGAAAACTTTTGAATTATTTGGTATGCTTTGAAGAAAAGACATAAGATCTAGGGTCTGCACCCTCTCGCCTAGATTGCAATCCTCAATCCGTACACACTAGGGATGTTGGAGCTATCTTATTTACGCTTCAACCCCAGAGGAACTGTGTTTGCTTCCAACAAGAAGGAAGCCTCATCTGCTCCTCTCCATCTCCACACCTTTCAAAAGGGAGGATTTGCTCCGTGGAAAACTTTTGAATTATTTTGGTATGCTTCGAAGGAAAGAAATAAGATCTAGGGTCTGCACCCTCTCGCCTAGATCTCAATCTTCAATCCATACACGCTAGGGATGTTGAAGCTATCTTATTTATGCTTCAACCCCAGAGGAACTGTGTTTGCTTCCAACAAGAAGGAAGCCTCATCTGCTCCTCTCCATCTCCACACCTTTCAAAAGGGAGGATTTGCTCCATGGAAAACTTTTGAATTATTTTGGTATGCTTCGAAGGAAAGAAATAAGATCTGCTCCAGAAATTATTTCACTCCCTCCACTTCGCTTCTTGTGGAAAGATCTGATGAAAGAATTTCCTATCTTCTTTGTGCTCCATTCAACCCTAGTGGTATTTGCATATATACATATACATATTATAAATGTACCTTTACTTAAATGAATGTTGGAAAAGGAAAAAATCGAAAGAAAAAAATTAAAAAAAAAGTTAATTTTACAGAATTAACTTTGTCAAAATCCCATCTCTCTCTCAAATACCTCCTTGCTATAGGCCTGCATATCACATCATCTCAAGATCACTTCAAGTTCAATAGCTAAAGTTAAATTGATTTCCCCTTCCTTTGCTGTGAACTAAATGCACCAGTCACTGCCCACAGTAACCCTGGTTTTAGTGTTTCAGCTTACTCACCAACAGTATTCTTTGATGCACAGGACACACTAAAACATTAAACTGCATAGGAAGCATTACATTTACATGCCATTGACATGGTGCGGCAAAAGTGTAAACAGACTTCCAATTAACTGGGTTTAGAATGGGAAAATCTCAACCAAAGCTCATATAACTAAAAAGTAAATATTACATTTGTAAAAAGTAGAGGAAATTTGATTTTGTTATTTCATGCAAACTAAAATGTATAGAGAGATTAGAAATAAACATGACACATAGAAAAAGGTAGGATTTTTCCTTTACGTAAGTTGGTTTATGTAAAAAATATATGATTGGTCCTAAAATAGTAGGCAAATGCTACAATCATCAAGCACAACCTACTATATCAGTGCTCAAAATTTCAACTCAAATTTAGAAAATTTGGAATGCCCCTAACTGTAACCCTAAATTAAAAATTTCCAGTCTTCTAGTGCTTTTATTTTTCTTTTCCTTAGTGAAAATGAGCCCCCAAAAGTAAAGGTAAGCATAAAAAATAAATTGAGAACCACTTTTGAGAAAACTCAGGTAATGCCATGGGAATTGAGGCATGTTGGGATTACTTGGGGTTAATCACAAGTTTTTGGAGTGTATTGCTACTATTGTTAAATTGAATCCCTTGTGAAAACAACAATTAAATTCAGGTATAATTTACAATACAAATCAAAGAGGAGAACAAAGACTTTGCAAGATGTTTTGCTTCCCCTTGTTCTCAGGCTCTCCTTTCCTCTTACAACAAAATGGCTCTAGACCCTATGTTTTTAAACCCTTGGTACTAATTTTTTGCTGTTGTTGTGTGGTATTTAGATAATTTACATGTTTTGCAAAGCCATTCCTCACTGTTCTCTGATTTGTTTTGGTTTCAGATACATCTTGATGCAGGTCTGTCAAATGAAAGGCTTAAGAGCATTGCAAATACTCAGACAAGAAATAAGGCGGATCTTGTCATAGACTCTATTATTAAATCAAAACACAATTCTCGACAAATTTCTCAGGTTGATGGTACTGATGACAATGCTGATGATGCAAATGAGGACTACAATGCATCAACAGAGCAGGGTGAGGCCAAAGTGCAATGGACTTTTGATTTCAGGGCAGAATCTTATACAGAATTTATTTTCTTTGAACTTGCAATATATGAGAGGCTTCTCTGTGATGTCTAGCAGATCCACTTGACATAAATGATGCTCTCAAGGAAGTTAAAGCTGAAGCAAATGATGATGATGAACCACCGCTAAACGAGGATGACGACGATGAACTTGATGAACTTGATCAGGGAGGAGAGGAACCAAACACTAGTCATTTAGTACTTGCTCAGTTTGAGAAGGTAGAGGTAATCGGTTTAAGATTTTCATTTGTGTGCTTTGATGTTATACAAGAAAATTACTTTTATTTGTGTTTTATTTTAGCAGGTTACAAGAACTAAAAGCAGATGGAAGTGTACACTGAAGGATGGAATAATGCATTTGAACAGCAAGGATATTCTTTTTGCCAAGGTAAATGGTTGGATCATTTCCGCACATGAAAATTCTCAAGATTTATCATGATGCTTATTGTCAGTTGCGTATGAACACAGGCAAATGGCGAGTTTGAGTTTTGAGTTGTCTCATTTGAAGGCTTCACCAAGATGGTTCGTTTGGCAACCACTCACTATGCACATAAGACTTCGTACTGGTTGCTTAATATGTTTGTGCTCTTTGTCCAGATGGATTCATAATTCTTTGAGAAATTGATTTGAAAACTCAAAATTTGGAATCCTGGTACATTGGTAACATGTAAGCTAGGTACATTGGTAACATGTAAGCTATTATAGGTGGGTTGATTTGAGGACCAATGTTAAAATTCTATATAGAGGTTAGTTCAAGGACAAAACTTCATGACAGTTAAAAACATTTATTTGGATTATCTTATTGCTTTTAGTGCAAAGTCATCTGAAGCTTGCTTTCAAGGAGGCTTTACTGGATGCATTGTATAAATAGGTTGGCGGCATAACACATTACAAATTTTGTCTCTCTGTGAGATGGTGAGATGTCATCATGTTCAAAGAAAGATTTGATTCTCCTTTTTAGTGATGTGTAAGCTTACAAGGATATTTTGATCTTCACGCCCAAAAAGACTTCATTACAGACTTTACTCATATTATCAGCTTTTTCTGAAAAGAAATTAAGCAGGAGGAAGTTTATGGTGGAGCTCATTAGTCAAGCGACTGCTATTTGCATGAAGAATTAAATGCATTGTAATGTAGTGTCAAAGTTGTGGTGGTTGTATCTTTGGAGCATAAAAAACATGTTTAATCAATAGATGCCAATTACTCTCAGCAAGTAGGATAATTATGTTTTCAAATGTCTTTTTCTTGATATAGATTTTTTGCAAAAAATTGGTTTGGGGCAAGTGAATATCGTGGTCATTCTTTTGGAAAAATTGCCAACAGTTTTGTGTGCCTTGCTTGATGAAGGTTCTAATAATTTGCTAACAGTTTTTTCACTGCTGTTTAGGAATGAACATCCAACGACATTTTTGTAATTGGCCAAAATGAAGTTTGCCATTGAAAACATATTTATGTTTATTAGGTGGCCTTAAAATTGTATCCAAAAATTATATGTATTTTCATTGGGCTTTTGCGTCTCTAATGTCTTTTCTAGTTCATCAATGAAAACGATATTGTGCCATCATATATATCTAAACCCACATTATATAATGATAGGACTACACACGGGAATGCATTTGAATTGAACATTTCAATTCCCAAGTCGGTCTTAAAGCCAAAGAGTAAAATTTGTAGTTTTATGCTCACAGTATTCAAGTCAATACTGTAATTCCACAAGTCATCTGTTTTTTCTTTGTTTTGTCATGAAGTACAAAACAGCGTAACATAATTGGATTATCACGGGACAAGTAACTTTCAGCACATGGACTACCGATTGAACAAGTGGTTTGAAATGTGCATTGTTGAGTTGAAGTTTAAACATTACATTAAGTACCATACAAACCTATAATAAAAGAAGAAATTATCAAGCCCAAAATTTCAAGTCACAATAAAGTGGTCTGGCATATCGAGCAACTTCTAAGGATAAATAATTTAAATTATCTTTTGGATCAGCCAGTTTTATGGAGGTCCCCACCTCCAAAACTAGTAAGGACTTTGACAATCAATTATGGTCTTAGTGTAACCAAAATTTATATTTTCAACCTTATTTCATCAATTTTGCGTCGATTGATGATGTCTTTTAAAAGGACGAAATTCATCTCGTGTATCTTGCACAAGTTCATATCAGACATGCATAAACATGGAATGATTAAAACGACAATTGGTTTGTATTTTGCAAGAGGGTGCGACATATGTTTTTTCAACCGTGCATGTGCTACAGTAGTATATGCTTCAACTTAAAACTTATGGGCATAACCCTTGAATTGTAAGGAGGTGCTGCAAATAGAATTAGATCAAAGAAGATGGCAAATGCTAGTCGTTGGTTGCGTCAGAACTCTTTGTTTTGTACGTTTTAATTTTGTAATAAGTGGGTCATAAGGATGGGTCAATACTGGAGTGGTTATGAGATAAGCTGCATCATAGCACAGGTCATTAACATCCAGCCCAACCGTGTTCTGTTTCAAATAAAGCTATTTTTTGAATTCGTTCTTCAAACAAAGTAGTGTATCCTTCAGGAACATTGGCACATGAAAATGTAACCATTCCCTCTCTTTAAACCATATATAGATATATATTGGTGAGAGCATTAGCACACGGTCATTCACACATCAGAACAGCCAAAATCTGCTGAAGAGAGCCTCATTCGTCTTCTGGTTGACTCTTTATCGAGGTTCACTGTTTGAATTTGTTGGCATTATTTGGCTACGCATTTTATGCTGGTCTCTTAAATTAACCTTCTCGTGCCTAGGAATAAACAATTTGAGTTTATAATAATGCAAAAGTTACAGTTAATTTGGGACAATTATGTTAGGTATTTTATCAGTACTTTTTAACAGGATTTGTTCAAAGAGAAGGTTGAGAAATGAGTTCATCGTCATAATTAAACAATTAACGATTCAAGTTGATTTGGTACTGTATATTAGTTGACCTCATCAACATTAAATTCCTTATATTTTACTAAATGAAATGTTATTTTTACAATCAAATAATTAATGTATTGTTAATTAGGAATGCAACCAATGATCTGAAGGGTAAAGAGAGTTCAAAAGATGTGTCCAATATACAGCAAGCCTAATTGTGTTGTGTTTTTCTTAAAAGACATTGATTGTGTTCATGTACGATGGAAGGGTGACACATCACGCTGCAAATCTGACATGACTAGAAACGTGTGAAAATATAAATGAACAGATATTCTTGGCGTATGTTATCATGTCAACTTAGCTTTTGACCCACTCAATTATTTAATATATTTTGTAGTGTCAATTTAATTGTTGAGGTTATTACCTGTAGAATCTAAGCCAAGCGTTATTCCTAATCCCACGGGTTAAAAAGAAAAACAGCAAATAAAACAATATTGCAGCAGAAACAACACAGGAAAAACAGAGCACAACACTGTATTTTACAGGCTTAATTAATATCTTTCTTGACGATGCTTATATAGAAAAGATTACATTGCTGTACACATCGCAGCATTCAGAAAACAAAGTGTAAACTAGAGGAAAGTCTACGCATGCATGCATTATTCGCTAGCTAAACTAAATGCTATCTAAATAAATCGCCGCTAAACTAAGAAGTGTGCATGGAACAAAGTCAACATGCAGCACGGTGGAGAAAACAATGAACTCGTGCATGACATTAGAGTCGATTAGCATGGCGATGTGAACAGCAGATAAGGTGAGTCCGCATGCATCATTTGTCAACATACCCCCCCTTGATGCTGAGAGGGCTCACGATCTGATTTCTGAATGCCATAAATTGATCATTCGCAACTGTCTTGGTGAAGATATCCGCTTATTGTTCTTTAGTGTTGATGTACTTCAATTCTACAGCCTCCTTTTGCACCAAATCTCAGATAAAATGATGTTTTAAATCAAAACGCTTTGTCTTGTTGTGATGGGCTGGATTCCTGGCCAATTTGATGGCACTAATGTTATTACAAAAAATCACTGTAGGGCTGAACCTGTATCTCTCCAATTTCTTCAAGAAGTTTTCTAAGCCATAATGTTTGTGTACCTGCTGAGATGACTGCAACATACTCTGCTTCCATAGAAAAAAGGCCAACAATACTTTGCTTCTTTGAACTCCAAGTAATCAAACCCGAACCAAAAGAAAATCAATTACCAAATGTAGACTTTCGATCATCCAAACTACCTCCTCAATCAGAATCACTAAAACCAACAAGATTGAACTTTTTAGAAGTGTAGTAATGAATACCAAAATCTAGAGTGCCTCCCACACCTCAAAATTCTCTTGGCTGCCATAATATGTATTTCAAATGGCTTTGTCATGTGCTTTGAAACAAGTGAAACTTCTTGTTTGTAGTAAAGGGTAGGTTCACTCTTACTTCTTTGAAAGCCATTTTCCTGAAAATATCCATCAATTCTAGCATACCATGCTCGTGATGCTTGTTTGAGGCCATACAAAGCCTTCTCCAACTTGTAGATTTGATGTTCTTTCCCTTTCACTTCAAAACCTTGTGGCTGTTCCACATACACTTCTTCTAAGTACCCATTCAAGAAGGCACTTTTCACATCCATGTGATGAATGCTCCATTTCATTTGAGCTACTAGTGAAATCAACATTCTGATAGTCTCTTGTCTCGCTACTGGCGCAAATGTCTCTTCATAATCAATACCATACCTCTGTGTGAATCCTTTGGCAACCAATCTTGCCTTGTGTCTTTCAACACTCCCATCATTGTTGTACTTAGTCTTGTAGACCCATTTAGTACCATTCTTTTTCTTGTCATATGGAAGATCTGTAAGCTCCCAAGTATCATTCCTTTGAATAGAATCTATCTCTTCTTGCATTGCTTGCACCCAAACCTCATTAGTACTTGCATCTTTAAAACATGATGGCTCAAAATCAGCCTTGGAAAGTTAAGCAAAATTTACTGTCTCACCTCTTGGATTTTCATGTGCTTCATTTGCACTCCTTTGATAAATGTCACTTAAGCTTCTTACCTTCCTTGTAGAACTTGGACTTGAAGCTGGACTTGTGCTTGGAATTGATGAGTGGCTACTTGGTGGACTTGTAGCTCTTGGAACTGAAATGTTAGTGGGCTGCTCATGATCAATTTCATCAACAATACCATCATTCAAAACAGATTTTGACATCTTACCATGGCCTTTTTTATGACCATAAACCCCCCTTCCTCAAAAATCACATCTCGAAAGATGACAATGTTATGGTTGAGAGGATTATACAACCTGTAAGCCTTACTTTTCTCACTATATCCAACAAAAATACATGATTCACTTTTTGGATCTAACTTTTGCCTCTTTTGTTCAGCTACATGTCCATATGGTAAACACCCAAAAACTTTGAAATGTTGGACATTAGGCCTTTTCTCATACCAAGCTTCATATGGAGTCATCATATCGAGTGCATTAGGGGGACTCCGATTAAGAATATATATTGTTGTAGCAACTGCACCGCCCCAAAAAGAATTGCTTAGACCCTTGGTCTGAAGCATACTTCTTGCCATTTCTACCACTGTACGGTTCTCCCTTTCCGCTACTCCATTTTGTTGAGGTGTGTAAATAGTGGCGAGTTGTCTTTTGATGCCATACATATCACAATAGTTTTGGAAGTCTCTTGAACCAAATTCTCCTCCACAATCAGTCCTTAAGCATTTGATACTACACCCTTTTTTGGTGTGCATATGTTGATTTCCATTGTGTTTTCGATTAACATTGAGCTGTCTTTTGGTGTGCTTGTGTTGATTTCCATTGTGTCCTCGATTAACATTGTTGATTTCTCTTGGTTGACGGGAAGAAAGTCCAATCCTCCATCCTTGGGTGCCTTAGAGAGGTTTTCACCCTCAGATACATCCTTTATTTTTACTCTTTTGTCGTTGCAGTTTTCACCTAAAGACGTATTCTTTTTTTGTTTTATGTTTACTATTTTTGCGACCGGAGGATTGCACAGTCTCCTCAAAATATGCTGCACAATCAAGATCTATTGTGAACCCAGCCTTATGGTCCCCGCTTGGTATCCCTTCATGGAGTCCCATGAATTATGCAATGGCTTCGTTGTTCTGAAAGATGTCCATAATGAGTGGACCTTGTTGATCCCAGTCAATGAGTTGTGGGTATACGAGGGAGATACCATCATTAGTATCGGCAAAGGGTGGGGACGAGGCAAAAAACATGCAGATGGAGGTTGAAAGTGTAAAGACGGAATTGTCATCCTTAAATTCCTAGTCGGATTCCATCCAATTTCCATCTTTATTGGATTCAGACAAATTGGACTCATGGTCGAAATAAGGGACAAATGGGGTGGAATCAGGATCAATATGCTCAGAGGGTGGCTCAAACTCGTGGTCAATAGGTTTAGATGATGGTTTAGAATTATGTCTAGTAGGCTCAAATGACAATTTAGGTTTGTCGTTCCCATGAGGCCAGAAGACTTTGACCCATTCAAATCTTTTCTTTGGGACTTTAGGGGTGTCATTAGAAAGATCCTCTGATTGACCAAGCTTAAACAATTTTTTGAGGGTGTCATTAGAAAGATCCTCTGATTGACCAAGCTTAAACAATTTTTTGAGGGTGTCATTAGAAAGATCCTCTGATTGACCAAGCTTAAACAATTTTTTGAATCCTTCCTCAAAGGAGGGCTCTCTGAGTTCTAGGAACATTTCATTAAGGTCATAATCGCTCAAGGATTTTTTGGAACCAAATTCCCACTCGTGGGAGTCAGACTCGGTGAGGGAATCTTCAATTGTCTCGACACGCTCAGAAACATTCACACTCTCACCAGAAAGTACATGGGTACCTTGATCGTCAGTTTCAATTAGCTCAAACCCTAACCACACATATTTTGGTCTTCAAGAAGGCATTATAGGTTCTCTCCTTCCAGTGTTGGTTAACCCAAGGCCACTGGTTCCATCATAGCCTTACACCTTCATTATGTCATAGCCTTTGCTATATATCTGTACTGGTAGTGGGGACAGGTCTTCTGGGTCCTTATAGATCCAATCTGATGTGTCTTCAATGTCCTCGTTGTTCATGTCTCCCCATTTTGTGAACGTCATTGTTGTAGGAACTTTAAAAGTTTCTTTGGGCTCCAGGTTGAAGCAAGGTAGACCATACGCTTTTGGTGACTTGGGTATTTTTGTGATGCAATAGGCCGTGTTCAACTTTTATTCACTGCACCCTTGGTTCTGGATCTTGAGATTAGGGTTAGTACTTGGTTTGATGGTGGATGATGGTATGTTGGAGGTTGAGAGAGTAGATGTGGATGGTTTGGCGAGTGTGGATGGATCAATGTATTTGGAAGCGATGGATGTTGAGGCTTCTTGATTGATTGGCACTTGGTGTTCGGAAAGACCTCTCAAATTGGTGCAGTATTGGGAAGGGTCGGGATCCCTTGGTATGGTGGTTTTAGTGCCATCAAAAGGGAACTTCAAGCTTTGGTGGTAAGTGGATGGTACTACCTTCAAGACATGGATCCAAGGTTGACCAAGCAATATGTTGTAAGGTAAGTCAAGGTCCAAGACCTAACATGTTGTATCTACAATGACCAGCCCCACACGAATGGGAAGTGTGATAATGCCCTTTCAAGATCGTTCCTCATCATCATATGCCTTTATAACAATACTTTTGGTTGCATCCATGCAAGCATCGGAGAAGCCTAGGGATTTGACCTGTTTTAGAGAGAAAATATTCAATTATGCTCCACCATCTACCAAGACTCGTCTAATCTTATGTTTATGGACGAAAACCTCAATATGGAGGGCATCATTGTGAGATGATTTGGGTGAGGAATAGTCTAGGTCTGAAAATGTGATGTGATGGGGGGTAGTCAAATATCCAACCATGGCCTTGAAGTGATTGACATCAATGTCATTTGGTACAGAAGACTCCTGCAAGACTTTGTCAAGTATGGATTTGTGTGCAGGCGAGATGCAGAGTAGCTCAAGTATGGAGATTTGGGTGGGCATTTTGTCCAGTTGTTCAATGAGATTAAATTGGCCTTTGGGTTGGGACTATCTAGCAGAGGGACTGACTATTGTGATCTTGGGCTTTCTAGGAGGGGGTCTAGCTATTGTGACTTTACCCTGATAGGTGGTAACGTTACACTTTGGCGTCTTCTTAATAGTGACGGTATTCACGTGTTCATCAGCCACTCAGAGGTGATTAATGATGGGTCCACTAGAATAGTCAAAGGTGGTGAAGCGTAACTGGCTCGATTGTTATTATTCTTTGGCCCTAATGTAGACGGGTTGCTTGAACCATGGTCTTGTAGTGGGTTTTTATGAATTATATGGTCTGCGTTTGAAGGAAATTGTTGATCGTTTACTTCAATGGCACGACTTTTGATAAGATCCTGTATGAGATTTCTTAATTGTCGACAGGAAGAAGTTTTATGCCCTTTTATCCGATGATAATTGCAAATTGCATTATCATCCCACCATGACGGCTTGAACTGCCCAGGGTCATAGGGTTTAGGGTCTTGCAATGTGAGGACATTGTTTTGAAGGAGCTTCTTGAGGACAACCTCAACTGGTTCACCCAAGGGGGTGTATGTGCGTCTTGTTGGAAATTGTCTGGTTTGATGAGGGTGCCCTTGGTCTGGTTTGGCAGGATTGTTTTGAATGGCGTTGGTGGTGGGTGTCGGTGTGGTCAATGGTGCATTTTGGGATGGAATTCCTCTAAGGGTGATTGTAGGACCTGTTGCGTTTACTGCTTTTGCGTCAACAACTCCATCATTATTGATATGTTTATTTTTGATCCAGTATTTGTTTTTGTCATTGGTAGCGTTTTGGTTTGTGTTTTTGTTTCCATATTTGAGTTCTCCTTTGGCAATTAGGGATTTTTCGAGTTGAACTCCTTTTTTGACAAGGTTAGTGAAAGTGTTGCAGCAATGGACCTGTAAGCTGTATCTTAGTGGTCCAAGAAGATTTTGCACAAACATGGCGACCTTTTCTTTTTTCGGTATCTCCACAGGGCATCAACTTGCTAAAGTTCTCCATCTTTGGAAAAATGGAATAAATGTCTCACCTGTTTCTTCTTGAGTAATTTTACATAATGAGGCAATTTCGATGTTTGTGTCAATGTTATAGGCATAATTGTCGACAAACTAGTTGGCTAATTCATCCCATGATTTTATTCCTTTAGGTAACTGTGTGAACCATTCAAGTGCGTGACCCACGAGACTCCTAGGAAAGAGTCTAATTAGATAAGTATGTGAACATAAGTAACGTTCACGCAATTGGTTGTGAATTCTCTTATGTGTTTGATGAGATTAGTTTTTCCTTTGTATTTAGAAAAGTTTGGCACCACATATCCTGGTGGGAATGGTGGCATTTACACGTTTGTGTCAAATGGATGCAGACATAGGTCATATGACGTGTGGGCCTTTTTGTTGGACATTTGCAAGTTTTCCACTTGTTTTTGCAAAGTTGCAAATTGAGCTGTGAGTGCATCCACTATGGGGTTGTTTGTGGCAGCACACATGCTAGTGATAGGTATCCAACGAGTTCCCACTTGTTGTGAGGGGATGTTCTGATTTGGGATATATTGTTGTTGAGACATGTGTGGCATATTTGGTTTTTGTTGATATTGGGTGTTTTGTATGGGAATGTGTTGTTGTTGTCGTGTATGGATGTGAGATGTATATGTAGGGATGTGTGTGCCAACGATGTTCGTGTGTATTTGGGGAATTTGTTGACCTGGAATATTTTGATGCCCAAATGTACTCATGTGTTGCAAAATTTGATTGCCTTGTCCAAATTGATAATGTGGCCATGTGGAATGTTTTTGTTTTTCCTTTTGGGAATATGGGTGTTGGTATTGATATGTGATGAAGTGTGAACGTTTGGTTGGGGTCCTTGAAGAGTGAACCGTCTCTTGTTCCTTCCAAAGGGGTTTAATGAATTCATTCTCATGGCATTAGTTGAGGACTCAATCAAAGGATTTGATGATGTTCCCATGGTGTTAGAGGAAGATCCAAATATGAGGTTTGATGTGTTGGTTCTCATTGTGCTAGTTGAAGTCCCAAAGGTAGCTCCCACAGTTTGTGATGGAATTGTGGATATTTGTTGTGGAATTGAATGCGATGTGGCATTGGCTAGGGTTGATGTTCCCCCAATGGATGTTGTGTGGACCACATTTGAAGTGTTTTGAGTGGTGGTGTTGGTACCAATGGGAATAGTGTTAATGGTGTTCATGGTACATTGCATGGTGGTACCAATGGGGGTGTTGTTTGCATTCTATTGTGGTGTGGATAAGGGTTGACTTGTTTGAGTGGTATGGTCGGGAGATGCTACTCTAAAAGTGTTAATGTCAAACCTTCGTGGCAACCTAGCCCCTTGGTCTAGAAGCATGACTAGGTATCTGTCTGAGTCTTGGAGGATTAATTCTTCCACAAAGGAAGCCATGTCAGGATTTTGTGCAACTGCTTCTAGGTCTTCCACAAATAATTTTCCATTTTCGTCTCTTCGTATGAAAGGTTCAAATGGGTTATGTGAGGAAGATGGCATTTTCATGTCACTAAAGGGGCCAATGAAAGGTGCCTCCATGTCCGTGTTTGAGTTCATGCCATATGAAAAGTTATAAGGATTATTGCCTTGTTCGAAAGGGTCCATTTGTCTCCTTTTTCTTTGTAGTCTTGTTTCAACCATATAAGTCTTGCTCAAATGGAGGATGGAGGATGATCAAACCTTTGTATGCAAATGATATGGCACTATGTTTTTTGGATTTTTATAATAAGGAATGGAATAAGGACAATGCAACTATATTTTTGGTGTTTTTTTAAATAGGGGATGTAATGATGATATTGTCTAAAGAAAATGCCAAGTGCAATGAGGGTAATGAGGACTAAAATGAGGATGTCAAATGCAATGGGGATAATGAGGACTAAAATGATGATGTGGCAGACTAGAGTGTTCTAATGTAAATGTAAGGAGCTCCAAAGTGAACTCAATATTAGTAGACTGTTTGAAAGGTTTCCTAAGCACTCAAGGTGTGGACAATGTCTCAATTTCAATTGCCAAGGGATTATTTGTAGGACTAAAGGAAATGATAAGATTGCAAGGTGAGATTCCAAACTAGACTTATGAGTTGGAATTATCTCACAAAAGGACAAAGACTAAAAATGGGATGATTTTGACCAAGTCCAAAGACAATCTAATTTTGAAGGCAAAGGTTTGACCAAGAATGAAAAGTTTAACTATTCTAAAGTATGTAAAATGAGGACCTATGAGGTTATTTATGTTGAAAAATGATGGTGGATTCTAAGGTGTAACTAAAAAGTGCAATGGAAAACTAAATGCAAACTAAAAATGCAAGGAGGATTTGAGCAATTTTTTTTTTGGTTTTGAACAGAGACCGCAGAAAAAAGGTCTCTGAAAACAGTTTGGAAATGTTTGGTCTCGGGTTTTGACAGTGACAGAGATTTTTCAAATTGATAGGAAATTGCGTCGTTTCAAGTGACAAATGTGTTGCTGTAATTCAAATGCGTTTCAGTTGTAACAAATGCGTTGTTAGAGGTCACATATGTGGTTCAATAGATCGATTGCGTTGCATAGGGAAGTAAATACAATGCAATACAATCAGATGCATGGATTTCGATAGCAAAAGCGGTTTATCAGGCAATTGCGTTGCACAGAGTTTGAAATGCGGCTTAGAATGTCCGATGCATTGCACAGGACATCAAATATGGTGCAACACAGGGAAATGTGTTGTTCTAAGTGTCAAATGTGTTTTAATAGGGCAGATGTGTTGCAAAAAGTCTCAGATGTGTTACAATTTGTAACAGTGTTTGTTTTTGTGCAATTTTTGGCTAATTTTTGAACTTGTTTCAGTTTGAGTGTGTGTTTCCAGATTGGTAAGGATGTTCAATTGTTCATTGTTTCAGAAAACACTTGGCAAACACATTGTCTTGGAATGTTTTGAAATCAAACACAAAGAAGACAAGCACAATCCTAGGGTTGGCAAGGACTATATTCTCTGGATTCCATGTGGGTTTCCCCAGCTGCACTTATTCTTAGTGGGTGATTTAGAAGCTTGGCCACACAGGCTCTCCCTTACATTGCACTCACTTCTTAGGTCAACCAAGCTTTGAGCCCCCATAAATCTCCCATGGAAGACTCTTCACCTCTACTAAGAATTGCGAGAATGTGGATGCCTTGGCAACGATCGTTGCTGCACCAGTGAATAGATAGGGTTTTTGGCTTCTACACAAAAAAGTTTTTAGTTTTGGCACCTATTCGAGTGGCCACACATGATGCAAGATTAGATTTGATAAGGAGGAATCCCAGCCTGCAGAGGTTACACTACACAAGGTTTATGGGGATTCAATTGTCTATGTGACACATCTGCACTCGTAATCCTAAGTTTTCCATTAGGATTCACATTTGTATACCCATCAGGTGTAGCTCAACTAAAGAGCTTTGTTGCCAGTTTGAGTTGCCTTGGGGTGAGTACTTTTTCCCACCAAGAAAGGCCCAATTCCTAGAGTCAATAACAGTTTCTCTCGCATCCAGGATCACACAAGTGTGTAAGGGGAGAGGATACTTCTATTATTGAATCGGGGTTACACAAAAGTAAAAACAAGAATGTTCATTTTAATGCCCAAATCCAAATGTGTGGGTGGTCATACAAAATGTCTAAAGGTGTTTTTAATTCTCAAGATCGCCAAATGGCACGAGAGAAAAGCATACACACCTAGAAACAAAATGCAAACCACAAGACAATGCAAGCACTTGTAAAGATTAAAGCCGCTTATGATGTCAACTCAAACACACAAGTTCGTTTTAGACCCACTAATCATGCTATGTGAGAAAGACACTTAAGATAAACCACACAAAAGCAAGAGCCCTGCAAAGCACGATTAGTAGGTTTGAGCCTCTGATCTTTGACAAGCGAAAGGTGAGGTTTTAAATTTCAAATCTTGAACACTTGAACCTGCAAAAAATAAAAAGGTCAACAATTAGTCACAAAATTAAAATTAAACTAGAAAGAAAAAAAACATTAATCAAAATTAATCTAATCTAAAAAAATAAATTTAATGTGAATCACAAATTAATCTAAGCTAAAATTCTAAATTAATTAATATAAAAATCTAATAATCTAATCTAAAAAACTAAGATTTAATCTAAGTTAACAAAATTACTAAAGTTAAATCTAAGCTAAATTACCAAATTAAATTACTAAAAGTAAATCTAAAATTTTTAAATTAAATTAAAAAAAAATAATCTAAAAAGTTACTTAAATAAATCTAATCTAAATTTCTAAATTTACGGGGAGTTAATAAAAAATCTAAAAAATCTAGAGTCTAGAATAATCTTCTCTCTTTTTAAAAAAATCTAAAAAAAACAACAAAATTAAAATTTAATCTAAAAAATTAAAAAAAACTAAAAATAAAATTTAAAAATCTAATGAATCTAAAAATATAAATAAAAACAAAAAATTATTTAATCTAAAAATTAAATTAAAAATCTAAAATTTAAAGAAATCTAATGAATCTATTTTTAAAAAAAAAACTAACATTAAAATTTAATCTGAAATCAAAAAAGCTAAAATTTAATCGAATCTAAGTTAACCTAATCTAAAAATCTAAAATCTAAAATTTAAAATTTAGTCTAAATTAATGAAATCTAATCTAAATTAAAAATCTAATTCAATCTAAAATATAAAATCTAATCTCATCTAATAAAATTGAATCTAAATTTATCTAAAAATTGATCAAACTAACAAATTTTAATCTATATTAACATAGGCTAAAATTTAATCTACTAAAACAGAAGTTATTGAATTTAAATTTAAATTTCACTAGATTAAAAAGAGTAATCTAAAAAAATCTAAGTTCTAAAGAAAAAGAAAACCCTAATCAAAATTTAAATTCTAAACTAAACGTAAGTTTTCCCAAAGCTTTCCAGCCGTGGCGTTGGCTTTTGCTGCAAGAGATTTCTGGCTGTAGCGCTCCGAAGTGAAAGGTCCAATAGCTAGGAAGAGGAGGTTTCAATTTTCAAGCTGTAGCACATCAACTGGATAAGGAAAAGAAAAATGCCAACCAAGAAGCATTTGGAGGAAGAAAAACCATTAGCGTTGGAGAAATTAATGAAGGCGACTATGTCTGCAGCAAGTCAAAAGCTAGAAGTAGCATGCTAACTTAATGCTTCCCAAAAAACAAAAAAAAATCTGTATCACGCCAACTTAATGCCATCCCCAGTAGCACGTAAGAAATTAATGAAGATGGTGACATCTGTAGGAACGACTGGAAAATTTTGAAGGGCCAGTGAACAACGAATTAAAGGTTGAAATGATGCAGCTGTGAACCATAAAGAACTGAAGACAAAAAGTTGAGCGCCGATTGCTCAACTGAAAGATCTCGCCCCTCATACACACGGCTTTGGTGAGAAGCAGATAGGGCGGCGTGTTGACGGATGTAAGCATTTGCATGATGTGCCTGTCTACATTTAGAGCAAGCCGTCCAAAGCTGGAAATAGTGCCGACTTGTGAGGAACAACAAAGCCGTCCAAAAGTTGGAAGTAGCACGCCAACCTATGAAATAGAGAAGATGGCTACCTGTTACCATGAATTCGTTTCATTCAAGCCCTGCATACGCATTTCATTTAAATTTGTTATTTTTGCAAGCATCGATATCTTAAGAGAATTGTGGTGATATCTTAAAAGATTCTGCAGGGAAACAAGATTGAGTCATTATGTTAAAAAGATTCTGCAGGGCAACAAGATTGATTCATGCCAATACATATTTTCCTGTCAAGATACTATGCCACGCCAAAGCAAGATCTCTCATAAAGCAGATTTTTCAGTTGTAGCGCACCAAATTGGAGAAGTGAAAATTCGATATCAACAAATAAGAGTGTGGAAGAGCAGCAACCAATAGCACTGGGGAAGAACAACTAAATTGTCAAAGCTAGAAGTTCCTTCTATTGCCAACGGAGAATACCTGCAAACGACAATAAGAAATGCTTCCTGCAAAAACAACGTGCACTTTGTATTGCCAAGATGAGAATTCTTTTCAATGTTGCTTACAACAATTTTCCTTCAAAAGGACGATTAAGAAACTTGCAAGCAAATGCAATAGAATATGGTTTTCTGTAATGCTGCCCTCAGTAACTTTACAATAGAATATGTTTGTCGAACAGTAGTTTGACAGTGATAACTTAGGGACACAGGCATACCTATCTTGGACAACTTTATGTGGTAGAAAAATATTGATGCTTAATCAACAAAAAGTCTTGAGCGCCTTTTGTATCAATATACCAATTTTCATTTATCATTGGTTGGGAAATTGAAGGCAGCCAAGGTCCGCCATGGATTCATCCAACACCATCACCAACAATAACAACAACCGGAGGAATGAGTGGTCACAGGACTCCAGACATAAGATCGTCAATAAGATAATGGACAAACTCCAAAGAAATATGCCATTTACAGGCCCCGATGGCATGAATGAACTTAAAAGGATTTCCTTACGATTTGAAGAGAAGATTTATGCAGCTGCTGTTGATCAGCAAGACTATCTAGGAAAAATATCTCTCAAAATGCTATCATTTAGAAATCATGTTTCGCGAGATGGAAACTCTCTGTAGGTGGTTCTTGCTTTTGAAATATTGAAGTATTACTCCATACAGAGTAGAGCTGCTCAAAGACTAGAAAATTTCAAAGATTCTTTAATAACATATTCCAAAGATGAGGACAACTGCAAAAAGAGCCTAATAACACAAAAATGCACAAAAAATTGAACAAATATTTCAATGATTTCAAAATTGTCCAGAGATTTGCAATATGGAGAGCAATATAAAGCTCATATTACGAAGTTTAGCATCTGCAGTCGGAGCAACAAGAAATCATCAGAATTAATTCCTCTAAACTTTGCATCACTTGACATAGAATGCTAAATGGAGTGGCGTTAATATCACCGGGATTGCAATGTGCAAACTCGTAAACCGGTATTGAGGCATTATATCTGAAAAACAGTATTAAAGAAAGATACGATTTCAAATAGCATGTATAATGAAAATTTTTTGCCACAAAGAGTCGATGATTAATAGATGAGTAAATACAAACTAAGTCAGGTTCACCAAATGTAATTAGAGAAAAGTTTTCAGCTTAATTGCAAATAAAATAAAGCTAAATCTCCAATCAACAATAGAGCACAATGAAAACAAGAAGCATAAAAATAGTGAAACATCACCTAGTCTTCAAGCTTCCATTGGTTGACCTCCATTGGCCTTCTCCATCTTGTTGAAAATGGTATAATTGCCCTTAGATTTGAAGTGCAACTATCACCTATAATCAAGACAAGCAAAATATTGAAGATTTGTGAGTGCTCAAGTATTCAAGTCCTCAAACATGTGTGTCTAAATGACTATGTGTGTGTTTAAAATGACTTGAAAGAGGGCCTTTTAAAGAATGCCAAACTGAGAATGGATGGTTAGGATTAAAAGTTGGTGAAACCCTAATATCAAAGGCCATGATTTAATGTGATAAGGAGGATTAGGGTTAGGGAAACATTTAGTCAAAGTTAGGGCAAACTTTGAAATGAAGAGTTGAGATTTAATTGGAGATAATCAAATCAACAGTGGAGAAAAAGAGGTAGTTGGAATAATAGAAATTATTTAATTTATAGAGGAATGTTGATTTATGAATTAAATAATGGTTTAATTCATAAATGGGAATGAGACAAAATAAATAAATAATTGTTTTAATTATTTATTTGGTGGGATGGAAAGTGGGTTAAATGGATAATGTTATTTAATTGAAGGATAAATGGTAATATTATTAAATGATTAGAGGGAATAAGGATTGATTAGTGACATAAATAAATAAATTTAATTTACTTATTTAAATAATCATGGAGGAATAATTATGACATTGGACATGATTAAATAATTGAATTATGTGAGGGAGAAGCATGGTCGTCATAGAAAATATGGTTTGCAAGTCGAGGCCATTTTTTATGTGTCTACAGTTGGACATTAGGCATTTTTTCATACTAGGCTTCATATGGAGTCATCATATCGAGTGCACTAGGGGGACTCCGATTAAGAATATATATTTCTGTAGCAACTGCACCACCCCAAAAAGAATTGCTTAGACCCTTGGTTTGAAGCATACTTCTTACCATTTCTACCACTGTATGGTTTTTTCTTTTTACTCCATTTTGTTGAGGTGTGTAAGTAGTTGTGAGTTGTCTTTTGATGCCATATGTATCACAATAGTTTTGGAAGTCTCTTGAACAAAATTCTCCTCCATAATCAATCCTTAAGCATTTGATACTACACCCTTTTGTCCTTTTTCGCAAGGGCTCTAAACCTCTTGAATGTCTCAAGGGTTTCATCTTTGGTCTTCAAAAAATAAACCCAACAATTTTGTGAGTAATTGTCAATAAAAGTAATGAAATATGATGATTTACCCAAAAAAATTGTCTGCATAGGACCACAAATGTCTGAATGGACTAACTGAATGGGATAATGGGCCCTCTATGCACTGCATTTTGGAAATTTCTCTCTTGCATGTTTTCCTTTAGCACATCCTTCACAAACTTCTTTATGTTCTTCAACTTTAGAAAAACTAGAAACTAATGTGTTTGATGTTAGAATCTTCAAACTATGAAAATTTAAATGTCCATACCTGAGATGCCACAACCAAATTTTGTCCTCATATGCCATTTTAGCAAAATTGCTACTATGTTCTCCAAACTTCAAAGGAAATATTCTATTCTTTGACATAGACACAAATGTAACCACCCTATTGCCTTGGTTCTTATTATTAATTATGCATTGCTGATTTTCAAACACCACCTTATAATTTTTCTCACACAATTGCCTAACACTCAACAAATTATACTTTAATTTTGGAGTGTAATAAATGTCTTTAACGCTTTTCATACCTTCTCTAGTAGGAACTTCCATAGCCCCTTTTTTAGCAACCTCCAATGATTTGTCATCACCAAGCTTGATCTTGGATTTGAAATTTTCATCCATTAGAGAAAAAAGCTTCTCATTCCCTGACATATGGTTAGAACACCCTGAATCTAAATACCAAACAACTTTAGAAATAGTTTCAACTTTGTCATAAGATATAAATAAATTATTGGGAGGAGGCTCATCACCCTCTTGAGCATAATGAACAATTTTTTATCATTATTACCTTCTTTCAATTTGCACTCTTTTAAAGTTTCCATACTTGTTACAATGGTAACACAGGATATTTCTTTTATCAAATCTTCCTCTACCTCTTCCTCTTGAATCGCCTCTTTCTCTTGAACCACCTCTTCCTCTATTTCCTCTTGAAGGATTTTGATTTTGGCCTTTTCCTTGACCTTGGTTGCTACTATTGGCTTCTTCATTCTTTATAATTTGCAATTTGGAGGAAAAAATTTCTCATCACATTTCCCAAATGAATATCTCAATCTCTCTTCATGAGACATTAAAGATCCAACTAAGTGATCAAATTGAAGGGTAGTCAAGTCCTTAATCTCTTTAATTATTATAGCAACATGATTCCACCTAGATGTTAGAGATCTCAAAACCTTTTTAATTACTACCTCATTGCTTATTGTTTCTCTAAGAGTGGTCATTTTATTAACCACATCATTGACTCTTACACAATAATCACTTACTTTCTCAGTTTCTTGCATTTTCAGATTTTCGAAGTCTCTCTTCAATGTCTACATCTTCACAACCTTGACCTGGTCACTACCTTGTTAAGCTTCCTTTAGAGTCTTCCAAGCTTTTGACTTTGCACTTGCAATTTTTAGAAATAAGCTCTTATCAAGAGCTATTTGAATATGAAACAACGCTTGAGAATTCTTCTTTTTAGCCTCCTTCTTAGTCATTCTGTCATTGGCCGTGAGAGCATTCTAATTTGCTGGCTCTTCATAACCCGTCTCAATGATCTCCCACAAATTTTTTCCTGTTAAAAATGCCATCATCTTGATGCACCAGTATTCATAATCACTTCCATTAAAATCATGAATTGGCAAGGAATTTAAACCTGACATGATGCTCTGATACCAAATGTAGAATCTAAGTCGAGATTTATTCCTAATCCCATGGGTTAAAAATAAAAACAACAAATAAAACAATATTGCAGTAGAAATAACACACAGGAAAAACATAGCACAACAATGTATCTTACAAGATTAATTAATATCTTTATTGACGATGCTTATATATAAAAGATTACATTGTTGTATAGATCGCAACATTTAGAAAACAAAGTGTAAACTAATGGAAAGTCTACGCATGCAAGAAGCATGCATTATTTGCTAGCTAAACTAAATGCTAACTAAAGAAATCACCGCTAAACTAAGAAGTGTGCATGGAACAAAGTCAACATGCAACACAGTGGAGAAAAAACTGAACTCATGCATGACATTAGAGTCGATTAGCATGGTGGTGTGAATAACAGTTAAGGCGAGTCTGCATGCATCATTTGTCAGCATTACCATCATCTCCGGTGTAAGGTATTTAATTTTCTTTTTACTTAAGGGTTTTTGCTGTCAAGTGGGAGGGGTCCCCAGATCTATTTGGGTCGTGAAAGTAATAAATCTATACCTTCCCTAATATAAAAGACATAGGTTTAGATAAGTGTCGGCCCTCACCCAATAACTATATACCACCAATGTTAATGGTAAATAATAATCATAAATTCATGTAATAATATGGTAGATAATATTATTACGTTTTAGTTCACCATGTACATCTTCTTTTATTGGGTAAGTGGCTATCATGAGGTATTGGCCTTTCAATTCAATTGACTTCACACTCATTGAGGAGTACCTAAAAGTTTGCAACTTTAGGCAGTTAGGAGAAGCACATCTCACTTCAATTCCTCTATCTACACGAGTTGATCAGTCGTGAAAACATCTGGATGCTTGACTACTAATTTTTGAAATAGAGCAAGGTTTTATATAAGAATGCCTTAAGATAGAGGCTCAGAGAACCTTTTCAAATTGTAGTTCGCCTTGATTTCCTTTTGGTCTAAGGCATCACCACATGCTCAAGGGGAGTGCTTGTGGTCAAAATTGGATATTAATGTGATTGCGATTTCCTTTCATAGCTCCTACAAGAAGTTCTTTGTCACAAGCTTACCCAACATTTTCCTTCTCATAATATCCATGTTAAAACCCATAAATTCACCAACCAGGATGTGGTCATGGTAATGGCCAATGGAAAGCTTGTGGACTCCTAGCACCTCCATGATCATTACCTCCATTTCCAAATCCTTGATGTTGAACAACCGTCTCAACTATGTAAAAGACTCCTTAGCGAAGCACATGCACACAACCCCCATCCAACATCACCTCGTCCACCATCTTTGAGAATGGTCATGACTTTGTTTTTGGCTAATAGTTGAAATTTAGAAACCAAAAATTGGTTAATAGTTTTTATTTTAGTCATATTTAAATCGTAAAATAATTTATTTCATTAGATTTTTAACTCAAAAATTCTCCACAATATTGGATACATGATTAGATAAGATTTGTCTATATTTTTAGGTTATAGTAGAAATTTATATTAATTTGTCAATAGATTATCATAATTATTAGTTGATTTAGGTCCATATTTCTAATTTGCAATTGATTTACAATATAAACTAATGGTCCTAGTTGTATTATGTGAGATAAAATGTATCTATGATCTTTAATGATCCAAAACCAATTTTAGGTCCAATAAGCATTACAAATTATATGTACATTAAATATCTCATGAAATATAAAGAGACTCATTGGATTATATTTTAAATCAACGATGACAAGTAAATATTATAGTCTACCCCTTAAACCCATCACCTTCAGGCCCCTACTTTTTCATTAGATTTTTTTAGATTGGATGGATTCACCATCATAATTAATGCATTTTCTTATTGCCTTCCAAGATTCACCAATATTTTCTACAAAAATTAGTGATGTAAAAAAATTGTCAATAATTTTTTTTTTCTTTCAAAAAATGGATAGATTCATCTATAGAAATTAATATTTTTCTCAAAAAAATGAAAGATCTGCCAAGATTTTATATTTGTTTTAGAGGAGGGTTTCTTAAAGTTATCACCAATCACAACTGTAGTTTTAGATATTAATCCCATTTAATTGACGATACAATGATCAAGATAAGAAAGATATTGGATCACATGATTAAGGGGTACTTATGTGACTGTGTATCTTATTTTGGCTAATAGTCACTATTCAAATTTTAAAAGAATAATTTGTAGAGTTTCAACCTCATGAATATTTAATTTTGTTGCTTATTTTTAAATAATCATCATAAATTTTATTTTCTAATATATATATATATATATTCTTCTATTAAATTGTGAGCATAATTCAACTATATATTCCTATGTTTATTTATCATTTGTTGTTGCTTTGATAAATAATTTTTTTAGTCCAAACAATGAGTTGTTTACTGGTACAATTTGAAAGGGGCTTGATTTTAGAGAGACATATTGGTATGCAGGGTAGATGAATTTGAAAGAAAATTTGTACCTAGGTGCTACATGATGCCAAAATTTCTTGCTTGCTTTGTTTACATGTATAAATGAAAGTAATAATAATAACTTTTGCAAGTAAAATTTGGAAGGAAAATTGATAGGCAAATGAAAAGGAGGGAGATAAATTTGTGAAGCCACGTGTAATTTTTCTCAATATATAGTTTATTTTTAGCCCCTTTTTTTCTATAGCTTATTTTCAATTCCTAGGCATTACTTGCTCTACTAAAATAGAGAAATATTTCAAATTATCTTTTTTCTATAATTAAAAATTTGCATAGGAATACTCTAGATGCTTAAATCTAAGAAGAAATTCACTTGAGCAATTGCATGGGAACATGGGGTAAGAGATTCTATCACTGCCACAAATGGAATCTGGAGCCAAATCTATGCTCATAATTTGAGATAGGCCAATCCATCTATTAGAATGATTTGACATGATAATTTCATCAAACTAATCACAGTAGTGATTTGCTAGTAAGTCCCCCACCTTGTTCAATTCCTTGAAAAATATGCCTTTGGAGAAGTCTTTCAACTTTCTAACAAGGGTGGTGAACACTTCTACTTTTTTCCTTAGTTTCCAATTTATTGTGCTCTAAGCGTGGACAACATTAATGCATAGCATTGAGTCACTTTCTATGTAAACAGGGTCCAATCCTTTATAACTACAAATTTTTAACTTGAGGAGAAGAGCTTCAAACTTGACATCATTGTTAGAGCTAATCGACAACCATTTGGGTGTCAAAGCACAAAGTTGTGTCACACTTTCCAATAACTTATCAACTGTGATTTGTTGCATAACTAAAGAATGTTTGGATTTGAAACATATGATCTAGTAAGATTCATTCTAGCTTCAAGTTAGATACTTCACAACTTTTCAGCCTAAAATTGTTGGCTAAAAATGTATAGAGCACCACTTTGAGTCCAATTTACCAAAAAAATTAAATTATTTGAAAAACTTGAAGTTTCAATAACTCCTACTAATGTAAACAACAATTTTTTTTAAATATAAAAATACCCTTTTATAGATCCATACAAGTGTAGTTTTAAAATATATTATTTATTTAATAGTTTAATTATTTTTTTATATTTTATTTTTTATTTTTTGCTAAAAGTAGGTTATGACTGGCCTAAAATATTAGGTTGATTACTATGCCAAGAAAGGAAAATATAAAACTTAATAAAAAGTTAAGAAAAATGGTTCGCCTGAATAAAAGAATCTATTTCAGATGGGTATAATTTTTCATTTAGATAAATATTAGTATAGAAAGTTAGTATTCCGGTGAGAAATATTTGTTTTTGACTGCATTTTGTATTTATTTAAAATATACATTTATCAAAATTAGGAAAAAAATATATCCATGCACTTTAAAATTTCAAGTTATAAATACACAAAAAATTAAGAAGAAAAAAAATTACTATAAAAAGTTTGACGTGCCATGCAACTTCATTTTTCAACATTTTATCAGCAACTAAATTATAGTGTTAATTTATTAAAAAATAGTTTAAAATACTATTTTAATGTTTTTTGAAAAATACAAACATAAAATATACTAAAAAATACATATTTTACTAGTTTACATCATTTCAAAATTCAAAATATATATGCCACTTTTTAGTGATTCAAGTTTAAAAGTTAGATCAGCGTTGGTTGTTTCCTTTATAAAATGTGACACAACTTTGTACTTTTACCCTTGGAAGTAGCCCAAATGAGGACTTCCACATCATTCATTATTATGCATCCATCGCTTGCAAGATTAGGATTTCCTCGAGAGGCCTCATTGAAATTTAGTTTTATTCAACCACTTGAACGGGCCAACCAACGTGCATTTACTCTAAGAGGAGTAGCCTTTCTAGAGAAATCTCTAGGGAATTTTAGCATCTTCCTTCAAAGATATTTTCATCCCAAGAATTCAAGATCCTCAACATCGAGGAGGCAATTTTTGAGTTCTAAAATTCGCTTATCTTGATCTCAATCCAAATCTTTATTTCTTGTGATGAACAAGAGGAATCATTGAAAATATTGCAATTTTACTCCTTCCATAATTATTATATCACCATTGAGGGGCTAACCACCCATATCC
>VDFB02391696.1:27154-58762 GCA_007258455.2 Sequoia sempervirens
GCTTCAATGCATTCATTGAGCCTTCATAGCAAGCATCAACCCTTCATACTTTGGGATTTGCATTTTTTGTTTCAAAATTTAAATGTGTATTCCTAAATATGAAATTATTGATCATATGATAAGTTTTGTAATTTTTAAGGTTGTTTTGATTAAGGGTAAAAAATGGGTTTTGATGGGGCCCGAAACCCATAACAAAGGAAAATAGGCTAAATTTAAAATACATCATAAACCAACAAAATCCCCACAATATCCACTAAAGATAACACATGATTACACACATTGGATCATACAATCAATCAAGGGCCTGAGACCCTTAAACAACTTGGTTTTAACCAAGACCAGGAACCTAATTAGATATTCACCGATCTTGCCTGCATCCGCCAGGCATCAGAAAAATTGCCGCTCATAGAAGACACCCTTGAGCTAAGAAAGATAATCTGCATAATGGTAGAAGACACCATCATCCCCCTAATCAAGAACACCAATAACTATATGATTTTACTCGGGATCAAAAACCCATAACTATTAGGCACCCAAATAGCCAATCTACAACAAACCATTTTCTCAACAGCCAAAACAAAGTCCAAAAAGACAAAGAACTTGTTCACCTCCTAGTAGCACCATCCCACATGATCAACCATCCCACCATCCACCTCAAAAGGATAGGGCTCCCCTTTGATAGAGAGGAAGAAATAGAGAACCTTCCCACCAAAACTGCTATGCTCCAGCCCACCAAAGCTCCACCTCAACAAGATAGCTACCACCTTCACCTTAATAGAAGAGGGTTCCACCTCAAAAGGAACAATCTCCCCCTCTATACAAGATGTAAGCTGAAACACCTGGCGACAACTAACTTCAATAGGAAGGGCATCCAAATCTTCCTTAAGCATCATGGGCCACATGTGTTGATAGGAAGGAACAAGACACATAACACAAAGAAAATAAAGTTGGGTCAACAGAGAAACCCCAATCACCAGCAACCCAAAACCATTGGCATCTTCCACTAGACCCCTAAAACAACCATCGTAAAAAAGCAAGCCCCCAACAAAAATATAAACTTCAACAAATTCGGGGGGTTCACAACCAAAAGGACAAACATAAAAAATTGCAATCCCAAACAAAGGGGAAACAAAAACAACAACCAAAAGGCCACCAAAACACCAAACTATAGGAAGCACAACTGGGTAAACACAACAAACAAGAGGAATGGTAACCGCAGCCAAAATAGTCCTAGACTCAGAAAGAGCAAGAAAATCCAAGTCCCACTAGGAGCAGGGGAACCCAACCATGAAAAGAAAAAGGAGAAGGCCCAACATCAAAGAGCCCCAAGCTACCCTGACATGCCAGTCAGGGCTAGAAAAGAGCCAAATCTCCACAAAACCAGCCAGAGGGCACCACCAAGCCACCAAGAGGGAACAAGAAGAAACCCACCCATACAGAAAAAAAAACCCCCAAAAGCAAGCCTCTAAAGGCACCACAGGAAGAAACGAAGAGCAACCAAGAGGAAGCAGGATGCAGAACATGTCAACAATAAGATCCACCAATCCATTCTATTACGCTGAATAGGACTATAAATAAACCCATTCAACAACCAGACAACCAAGAGGTAATCCCTCCACCCCCATAGTCGGGAAAGCATCTAGAAAAAAACTAGGGGGCCCAAAAAACCAATCGTTGTAGCACCAACTACCGCAACACTAGAAAAAAGCTAGACATACAAAAGGCTACTAAGGAAAACGGTTCCTTCAACACTAGCCACAAGAAAAGAAGAGAGGATCCCACAATGCTCCAAAGAGGAGGAACCATCTCCCAAAGAAAAGGCAACACCACAGGAGAGCAGAGGCAGCAACACCTCCCTTCCATCCCCAAGACTGGTCGACCACCGCAACAAGCACATACAACAACATCAGGCATCCACCGCAGCCTCCAGATGGATACCAACAGGATCGCCATCATCACCCCCCTCCTCACCTTCACCATTTTCAAATATCCCTACTCCCGCCCGCGACCTGCCGCTCGCGCTCGCCACCTATCTAGTTGGATCCATAATTTTTAGGGTTGTTGAACATTCTTTACTAAAAACAATAGTTAGGCAACCATAAAAATAACTTTTATTGGTTAAATTTTAATTTTACATTTATATCAATAATATTTTAAGTTTTTAAATTTATTTATTAAATTATTTTTAAATTTATATAAAATTTACATAAATAGTTAATTAATAACTAAAATATGATTTAAAAATATTGAAATTTCCATACAAGAAAGTATTTCAAATTAATAGAGATGGGAAGGAAGCAACAATGGGAAAGAATTGGGAAGATTCTTTGGAAGAAAAAGCTAATGCCCATTATGCTCAATGTTAAGTAGATGATTGAACTAATTTACAAAAAAAGTAGATTCAATTGGGAGAATGAATCAAATAAACTATCAAACTTCTCAATTTTTTCTTAAATCTTGATGTGGAACAACTTGATAAGCTCCTCTTCATCTAAATTCTTCTCACTTAACAAAATAATTCCTTTTTTTAGCATGGCATAAGAAATGTGATCATCCACATCTAAATCACATTCAATTTGTTTACCGTCATTTACAACAACAAAATTTTAATCTTTCTCCTTACACCAATAAGGTGCGAATTTGGGATGCAAATTGTAACATTTATTTTCTTCATGACCTTCTTTATTAAAATTAGAGCAAGATAATTTACTTATACTATTTCACTTTTCCTTTTCCATATAAGTACAATCACTTTTTTCCTTGCCTTGTATATTTTCTAATCACCATGCTATTGTTTATTACCCTTGATACAAGCTTAAGGGAATCCCTTCTAATTTAGCTCTACATATTATTATTAGGTACATGCAACATGAATATTATAGTACCATTTGTGGATGAGATAAGTCAATTCCTGTGGATATCTATTTCTTGGGTTGTCCTCCTAAACCATAAGCTATTATAGATGTTATAATAAAACTTTGTGAAAAAATAGCTCAAGAAGTATTTGAAGATAGAATCGAGTTTCAAAAAGGAAAGATATATTTCACTAGAAAGCAGAGGTTTCATATTGGGTCTAGTATCCTTATTCAAAATAAGAAGTTTTTCATCAATATTATGTGTATACACCTAAAATCAGTTAGGATGATCAATTAATTAAATACAAGGTATTTAATTAATAAATCTCTTGTTTCATCTACTTATAAATAAATTTTAAAATTAATTAATATAGTTCACATTTTCTAATTCGTCCATCTTAAATCATATTCTTCTAATCTTAATTATATAAAAAAATTCAAATAGTTTGTTTTATTTAAATAATATCTTCTTACTAAATTTGAATAATTCCAAATTTGAATTTAGTCACATGTCTCCAACTTTTCCTCTTTCCGCCTCATCAAGTGTCTCATGAATTTAAATATCCTTAATATTTAAATGGAATTTTTCCTCAACAAATTTTGAAACAACCTTGGAAACTTGGCTCTCTTCCTCCATTTATTCTCTCTCACACTTGGAAAAGTGTTCTATTAAAAGGAACACTCTGTGTGATTCCCTCTAACTTCTTCATCCTCCACCCTCAATCTTTCTAGCTAAAATCCTGACTGTTGGTTGCTACCACATCACAATATGCCTTGGAAATCTTATAAATACATCACTCTCCAACATTTCATATCTCATCTTTGAGCAATCTTACTCTGCAGAAATTACATTAGAGCACTTTGAGCATTGAGAGCATTTAGTAATTAGCATTTTAGAAGCATTTACTTTAGCACAATCATGGCTTAGTTATTAGTTGCATTTCCATTATCATAGTAGTTTGTATACAATATTCGCATCACAAATTTAGTACCATATTTTCATCATAGCATCATCAATCACATAGTTTATCATATGTATAGGAGTAAATTTGCACCCCATGTGCAAATCCCCTTTTTGCCTTTATCCACTTTAGAAGGCCAAGTTTGGAGGCTTAATTCCACCTAAGCCCGTTGATTGTATCCCACTTGGCACCTATTTTGAGCATCGGTGGAGGCGTTTCTATCGGGGACACTCATGCAATGCGCAAACATTCGCATGGTGCACTTACGTCCCTGGCAGATTCTTACAGCTGAACTTGCAGAGGTGTTACACTTCTCATTGGGAGTTAAGTTGTAACTCCCCCTTCAGCCGACCGACCCGAATATGGCTGTTTCTTTCATTCCTTCTTCAAATTCATCCCTTCAACATTTATTCTATCTTCTACATAATCCTCTGAGCATTCAGTCAAGCTTCTACACAACTTCAAGCTCTCATTCTATCACTTCACAAGCTCACTTTCACTCACTCCAAGCATTCAAGCTCTTCATTGCATTAAACACAACACTCCATCTTTAGCAGAACAAGTTGGGAATGAGACACCATTACAACAAAGGCTTGAGTCCTCTCATTTTCTCCCCCAAGTAGCCTTGAGTGCTCTTGGTGGAGGTGGTAAGCTTCCCTTTCTTTCCTTCTATCACTTGGTTGAGTTAGCACTTTACTGTTTTGTAGTGCTTTTGTGCTCTTCATTATAGTATTCTCTTTATCTCATTTCTTTGGTTGTCCGTGGAGGTGGAAACACCTAAATGGGGGTTCGATTGAGGCAGGCCCCTATACAACCACCCAACATTTTCCTCTCTTTCTATGTGTAGGAGTACACTCTTTTGAGGAGCCAACTGGTGACCAAATTTCTTGGTGAGATCATTCTTTTCCTTTTCACTTGCATTTCTACTTTATAATATTAGAGAATACTTTATTTACTTAATCGCATCATTTTGGCCCTTTAGTTAGTTCGCTAGGCTGTTAGCTAGTTTTTCTAGGTTTGACCTCGTCTTCACTACTATCTGGCTGTATGGACGCTAGTGCACTTTAGAGATGCCAGCGTGCCGCATTGTCGTCTAGAGACCGCGCTTTTGTCCTCAAGAAGAGAGCTTCCTGAGGCATAGTGTTGGACCTAAAAATTGGCTCACCTAGCCCCTTCCAATGTTTTGGGTCTATAGAGTGATTGAGAGGCCTCACAGTCCTCGTTACTCTCACCTTGCATTTCCTAACATTGCACTTAGCTGAGGTAAGTTAGGGTAGCCTCTCACATCTTGGCCCTCCATGACTTGGGGTCTTGCACGTGGTGGTCCCCCTCTCTTACATCATCATGTAGGAATAGATTTACTACATTTCCAACATTTTGTTCCTCAGGTTGTCATTCTAATAGTCATAGTGCATACACAAATTTGAGAGCTATTATAATTTAATGAATCCCTGAAGATAGGAAACAATGGGATGACTTTAGGGAATTGGTTTTGTTTCAATTTTCTATTCAATTTCTCTAATATAATGTCTCATTTCTTGTGTGATTATGTTATTCATTTACACATTTTTAGGCACATTTGTTCCATTTTCTGGTGCATTTACACATCCATTTAGGGCATTTACTTGATATTCCAATAGAGAATTAATTTGAAATCACATTTAGGGGAAGTCTAGCGCATCATTGGCTTTATTTAGCACATTTGACCCATATTTCAGCACATCTGAGTCATTTTCCAGTGCATTGAGTCCATATTCTAGCGCATCTAAGGCATCTTTTGGCCCATTTAGTCCATCTTTTAGCACATTAAGTCCATTTTCTGGCACATCTAGGGGACAGTCTAACACATCTAGTCTTTGTTCTATTGCACCTATGCCATTTGTTAGCACATCCATACCTTGTTTTAGCACATCCAGTAAATTCAAAACCAGCAAGTTAAATTCATCATCTGTCTGTTAGTTTGAACTAGAATTAAGGATCTTTTTCAGAACAAAATCATTCCTCAGTCACACCAGTGTCTTAAACTTGTTGAAACTGATCTTTATAAGTGAAATTCTTCAAACTAAACTAAGATCTAACACCTTAAAGTGCCTAAATCATCAAACCTATCATGTCTTTGATTTTTAAGCTAAGTTTCATCATCAAGATCTATCATCCTTCATCATGAAACAACACTATATAATCATATTTAACTTAGTCTCATCAATAGAATTTGTCATTCTATTTGACTTGTTATTATCCTTGGTACTTCTTAAACAAAGATCAAATTTTAGTGAAAATTATAACACTTGTATGCCCATTCAAACAAGATCCCAAAAGCAAAAACTCAAGGAAAAGGAAATTGAAACTCAAAACACGATGGCTGAAGGTGTAGAAAATCCATTTCACAGATTCCACCAACTTGAAAATGATGAAATTACTGAGGAAGAAATTCAAACGACTCAACAAGATCCAAAGTTCCACAAATTCATGGAAAATATTTTTGAAAAAGATGGGGAAAACTACTTTTTAATGCTAGCTAATCAAGGTATTAAACTTCCACATGACTTTGATGTTAATCAACTGAAAGGGGCTCCTAAAAGGACTGAAATTGATCCACCAAACACAGATCCAGTGGTTGCATTAACTCATCAAATGAAAAATCTCCAACAACAGATTCAAGACGTGCAAAGAGGAACCACAAAAAGATACTTGATACAAGACATCTGCCCATATCCTTTTGATCAAACTGTTAACATGATTCCTTTTCCCAAACATTATGAATTCCCAAAGTATGATAAATATAATGGTAAAACAGATCCTATAGATCATGTAAGGGAATTTTGAACTACGAGCCTTGAATTTGCACATGAAGAGACTTATTTGATGAGATTGTTCCCACGAAGCTTAAGTGGACAATGCATGGAATGGTTCTCCAAACTTACACCAGGTATTAAGGCCTTTGAAGAACTGGTTAATAAATTCATCACCCAATACTCTTACAATATCCAACACGAGATAACCATGAAAGACCTTTGCAATACAAAAAAAAGAAGGGTGAATCATTCCTTATATTTTTACAAAGATGGAGAAGATTGTTTGCAAGATATGCTCGTCCCATACCCGAAAAGGAAAAGATGGAAATATTCATTGACAATCTAAATGATGAGATGAGTTATAGACTTGAATTGCAATGTCCACCTACCTTTGTAAAAATGATTGAAAATGGAATCAAAATCAAAGAAGCCTTGGTCAAGAGAGGAGTCTTGAAAATTTACAATGAAGGAAACAACTCAAAAAATTCTTCCAATCATTATAACAACAATGATAAACCAAAATTTTGGCAAAGAAACAAGAATGCTGGTAACAATGATGGTGCAACTGAAACACTAAATGCAAAACCAATATTTAACTTGACAGCAGTTGCCACAAAGACCAATCAAAACAACAACCAAAACACCAATTCAAATAATATTGAATCTAAACCACCACCATATTGAACATCATCAAATTGAAGAAAATTCACACCTTTGGGATAGTCTCTTGAATTAGCATTAAAGGAACTTCTTGAACATAAACTCATAACATTATCGGAAGAACGAGATTATAACCCTCAAATTAAACCATCTTGGTGGAATGATACATTACTGTGATTTTCATCAAAACAAAGGACATAAAACAAATGACTGTATGCAACTGAAACATTTGGTACAAGATTTGATTGATAGAAAGAAAATATTTGTAGGACCCCAAACAAATGTTGATCATGGGGCATTCAAGAATCCTTTATCTAACTAAAAAAAGGGGGAGTTCTCTTCATCAAACACCAAAGGAAAAAATGTGAACTGTGTTTATGATTCTACCATTCTTAACATTTTTGCAGTTGACAATCAAATCAATGATAAACAAGACATTGTACCAGTTGATTCAAAAGTTTGTCAATCCCAAGCTATGGTGGGACACTTGACTACACTTCATTGCCTATCATTTTTAGAAAATGATGATGCATCACTCACCCATCCGCATAATGCTCCACTTCATATTGAGGTTTTGATCCATAAATCTTTGGTCAAATGTGTTCTAATAGATAGAGGAGCTTGTTAGAATCACCAAGATCACCTGCATGCAAGATCGATACCTGTCACATGCAAAAGATATGAAGAACCAAAACAATGTTCTGTAAAACCTCTCTGTAAAAATGCATTAAGAGAATCAATTATTACAAAATGATCAATCCTTATGAAGGAGATCAAGAAACCCTAAAAAGGGAAACCCTAAATGAAACCCTAGTGTGCACACTTAATAATTAATAATTAATTATTAATGTGCCTAAGTTTAGCTTAAGTAATAAAGAGGAATAAGTGACTTAATTAATTAATCAATGTGATGTAATTAATTAAGCATAATAACTTATTACTCTAACACCCCCCCTTAAGATGAACTTAGGAAGAAGCTAAAACACTAGAATAGGATGCATGAAAGCAAAGATGGGTCCCGGCAACGAGGCCTGATCAGGTACCCATTTACAATGCAAGAATGAAGTGCATGAAAAGGAACCAAGAACATCTGAAAGTGCACAAGAAAGCACCTGCAACTGAAAAAGTGGTGTGCAAAATAAAACACACATACATGAGACTGGAATCATCTGGATTCACTGTTGTCGTGGAGGGACACTCACCGGACAAAGGTGTGATGGCAAAACAAAGGCACTACACAACCCCCCATGGCACTTTATAATACAGTGCGAGTACAAAATATGGCACAAAGTGATGTGCAAGAAACCCAATACAACACAAAAAAGGAGTAGAGAAGGAAAAACCCAGTGGGACAAAACCCCCCTACAATGAGATTACATGCTGCAAAGAAGCACTGGAAGAACTCTGTAGAGTAACACTGGAACTTGATATAGGCAAGCAAGGAAATATTCTTCTGTATACTACTGAAACCGGATGAGAGTCACTGATTGACTCAAGGAATCATGATTAAAGCAACAGAAAACCCGATGCCACGGAACACTGGAAAACTCCAAACTGGAACAACTCTGGAATCTATGATGCAGCAAGTGATTATTAAATGATATATTACTGTAAACGAAGTGCAAAGATGCAAGATGCACTCTCCCAACTGCCAAAACATCCAAGTAATCGCCAAACAACCCATCGGGCCAAATCTGGACTAACTGATAAACCTGGGACAGATACAGAAAAAGTGCATGGACAAAAATATAGAGCTCCTTAATACCTTTCCGACGCTTCAAACGAGGTGAAAAACGGAGATCGTGGCAAAAAGTTATGAGCTCGGAAGTCCAAAAACAACATCTGACTTCAAACAGTAATAAATGCAGTAAAACAGAAAAATACTATAAAATAAACTGTACTACAGGAAAGAGCTCGGAATCATCTTTCCGGCGATATCTCGTTTGCCCGATTTCGATACCGTATGCCCAAGTTATGGCCAAAAGAAAAAAACTGCTTCTTTAGGGCAAATTAGGGCTAGGAGGGGCAAAGAGGGGTGCCGTACGGCTGACGTCATCCTGACGTCATGCTGACGTCATCAAAATACGAGCATAAATTTGACGGCCGTCTGGCCGTCGGCGCAAAAAATCGCCCCCACCATGCGGGAAAAAAATTCGGCCCGGAATATGCTGCATTGCTGGTATATTCCCTGATTCGGCCGGAATATTCTGCGCGGTGGTCGGACTGGGCGCTGGCCCCCGGATCTGCATATGACCGCCGGCTGACTTGCTGGGGGCTGGCGGGGGTTGAGTGAAGACCGGCGGCGAGTGGGCGGCAGAAGTGGGCGGCGGTGGCGGATGGGTGGCCGCCGGGCGGCGGACCCCTTTTGCTCTGGCCGCGCCGGCCCAAAACCGAAAACATCACGTTTTTTAATATTTTTTTTGATTTTCGTGCATCGAAAGGCGTGCTGGGGAGGCCGTACGGCCCCTCAGAGAATTTTTTTTTGCCTCCCGGATCGACTGCACGAAAATGGACGATTTGACAAGCGTTTCTAGGGTTTTGGGATGCTGCGAACGCGATGGCGACGTCCGTTTGAGCCCATTGTGTCCCAAAAAAATGGCTACCCCTAGATCTTGCAAAAAAGATCCCTGTGGAAACCCTTGCACTTGAAACTTACGAAGAGACCATATCTTCAGATCACGAACAGGCAGCTGTAAGTATGGAGCTCTGATACCATGTTAGAATCCAAGATCACCTGCATGCAAGATGAATACCTGTCACATGCAAAAGATATGAAGAACCGAAAAAGATGTGTTCTGTAAAACCTCTCAGTAAAAATGCATTAAGAGAATCAATTATTACAAAATGATCAATCCTTATGAAGGAGATCAAGAAACCCTAAAAAGGGAAACCCTAAATGAAACCCTAGTGTGCACACTTAATAATTAATAATTAATTATTAATGTGCCTAAGTTTAGCTTAAGTAATAAAGAGGAATAAGTGACTTAATTAATTAATCAATGTGATGTAATTAATTAAGCATAATAACTTATTACTCTAACAGAGCTGGTCTAAATATATATACTTAAAGTTTATCCATACATTGGGATATTTAGAAAATACAATAGACACTAGTAAAAAGATTACCATGAAGGCATATGATGCATAGGAGCACTTATCTAAAGGATCAATTACTCTACTTGTAGACATGCAAAATTAACATTGTGCATTCAATCAGGTTCATTCATCAACTGAACTAGATTTCACATTAGGTCCATTCATCAATTAATCAGGTTCACCTTCATTCATTTATCAGGTAATTTCATTAATTCCCATCTCTTAAGGTCATTCATTCAAAATTAAATAAAACATTATCATCAACCTTTTAATCAAATAAATCAAACATCATCCCTTTAATTAAATAAATCAAACATCCATTTAAATCAAATCCAAAATCATATTTCATCATTTTCTGATTTAAATAAATCAAATATCAAAGTCCTAAAAGTCAAACTAACCTAATAATCATTAAACTAACATAATCATTATTTATTTAATCTAACCATGATTAAATGCTAATCTCACCCACTTGCATCCTCTAGATATCTTCACTTGCACAAATAAATCAATTTGATTGAATTATTAAAACCCTCATTTTCACTCAACATGACAAGTTGATTTGTCCCTCCAACATAGCATTTATTGCTCTTTTTCTTGTCCCCCTCTCTAAATTTATTGCCAAATTTGAATTCAAATTCTCCCTCTCATGGGCACTCTTCCCAAATTTTGCACATCCATTGGCCTATCATCACTTGACAAGTGGCCTATTCTCATTGGTGGATCTTTAGTCCCACATTCACCCTCTTGTCCAATATCTCATCAAGAAAATCTATAAAAGAAGGCCTTAATCCTCATTCATGCATCCACAACTTTTATGCGAGGTTACTCTCTTGGTTTGAAAACTCATCTTGCTCTTCATCTCCATTTGCATTTCATCATTTTGGCTTCTTAGCAAGGGTTGGGAAAGGGTCACTAGCACATGTGACACCAATCCACTATGTAATAGGTAACTTGTGGTTGCTTTCATAATGCTTTTAGTTTTCTTTCATCCTTTGTTGCATTTTTGAAGCATTTGCAAGGTATTTCATAGGAGTGTTCTTGAGAGATTTGTAGGTGCTAACCCTTGTTTGAAGTTAGTGTTTGCAGATTTTAAAAGCATGCTCATACTACCAATCAGAGTTGGTCTTGTGGTCAAAGATGTAGTTTTCCAAGTCCTTGATCTCCCCTTGACCTATAATATCCTCCTTGGAAGATCGTGGATACATGAAATGCAAGCAGTATCCTCTACACACCATCAATGCTTAAAATTTTCTCATGATGGAGTTAAAATCAAAATACAAGGAGATCCTAGTCCTTTCATGTATTTACATAATCTAAGCCCTAAAGTTGAAATCATCACCCCTAGCAATTGTGAAGCACCTTCTTCTCAAACATATGTTGATCCTGAATCCTTAAAAGCATCCACTCTGATCACTACACTATCGAACCCCAAGGTCCAAATTCATGATTTGGGATGTGGAGAATACCATTTGGATAAGTTTCTAGTGAAGGATACTACTCCTGTCATCGAGAAGGGTCAGATTTCCAACAATGATGTCGAGATAACTACAAAAGGCATGCAAAAAGATGACCGTGCTTGGATTAAAACCTTTTGTGATCTTGATGATACACCTTCCTTGCCCATATTTTCTTCCACTCAAGTTTTTCATACCTATGATAACCCCCTATTTGACCGAGACATCTATGATAACCCATTCTTTGACCATGACCTTGTTGAGGATATCTCACTACCATCCTTCCATCCCACCTATCCTGGGCTAGCATATGAATCTCTTTTTTTTGCCTCTACTAAACCATCTTTCCAAGTCATTAAGGATGTGCAAGATTCCTTTAATGTTAACCGTACCGAAAAGGATAGTATCAAAAATCCCATTGATGGCATCACCACTCTCTTTCGTCCACTACACATTCCTCTCACTTCACCTATCTCATCCATCTCACCCACATCCATCCACCTTGTAGACATGGATCAACAAGTATCACCCAAAATAAATATAAAGGAGGAAATTCAAGAATCAAAGGTAAAAGTGCATTTTTCAAATGGAGATCTAGAATCAAAAGAAAGCATGCAAAGAAAGAAAGATCAAGAAAAGTCCTTTAGCCAAAATAAAAAGCTATTGGACAAAGAAAAAACAAAAGAGGATCAAGAAAACTCCCTTAGCCAAACTAAAAAGCTATTGGACAAATCAAAAAGAAAAAAATATCCAGACAAGTCTCCTAGCTGACATAAAAAGCTATTGGACAAATAAAAAATAAAAGTAAAAAATAAAAGCATGCAAAAGTCGATCTCCAAATATGCCTCTCCCTCAAAAATTACTGGGGGCATCTATCAAAGAAGAAAATCAAAGAAAGAACTGTTGATCCAAGGTCTCCATCTATGTTACCCTCACTCCTACCACATATGCCATTTCACTCATCCATGTTCACATATACCTCATATCATTACACCTCCATTGGTGATGTCTTTCAATGTATCTTTGATGGTGACCCCTTCACATACTCTAACTCATCAGTTTCCCAAGCTCCTTTTTGTTTGAAGCCTGATGCCCACGTAGTGTCCACATTAGGGATCCTATCAGAGCCTCTTTTATCTGTCATATCTATCATCCTTCATACTTTCCACTCATACTTTTCATTCTGATCGGGTCCTTTCATCCAACACAGTCAGTCACACAGGATTAGGGCATTGTCAAGGTGGTCTATGGATCTGGAGCCTATCAGCTAGCTACACCTGAAGGGGATTTGTTCAAGGATCCCATCAACAACTTGCATCTCAAGAAATTCTATACCTAATTCATCCAATGCATGTTAAAAGTCCTGAAAAATACAAAAAATATAGAATATGTCCTAAAAAAAGTCATTACCTTGATGAAAACCTGGCAAACAGGCATCTTGGTGACAACAAAAAAAGTAAAAAAGATCAAAAATACAAAAAAAAAAAAATGAAAATACAAAAAAAGTGAAAAATTAAAAAAATAATAAAATATGAAAAAGTGCAATAAAAACTAGTGAAAACCTGGCAACAGGAATTATTTGTGATAGATTAGCTTTTCCATCTATTTGAGCATGTGTCAACCATTCACTTTCGCCATCATTCTTCCTATCATCAAAAAACCTCATGTACATATCCTGGCATTGCGGTCGTGTCTCACCCTAGGCTGGGGGAAAAATCCTGAACTCACTGGGGGCAATAAAATTTGAGCTTAAACCAATAGAAAAACAATAGTACGACAACACAACAAACACAACGATCATAGTGTAACTTAATAGTGAACATCAATCATCAAACGTTTCAAAAACAACCATCCAAATCAAACAACAAAATCAAATAAAAAAAATCTAAATGGATGATATTCTTTTGAATCATGGCTTTATCATGTTAGCATGAATTTTCAACTATTTATACTTTTATTTTTTGTTATCATTTCTCTGGAGTACCTCAAGGATTTTTGAACTAGAGGAGCTAGGAATGAGAATGATATTTTCTTTGTCTGCTGCCTGTGAGTTAATCATTACTATTGTGCAAATTGTTGTGAGACATGCTCTACAAAGTATCATTGATGACATTCCAAATTTTCATAGGAAAAAGATTAACTCTTGTCTATTTACACAAGAAATGCTCAGGTCATCTCGGTTTAATTATACCTAGATGCTTGTGTTAACTTGCAATATCAAAAATCATGAAAGTAGTACTCAAGTCATCATGGTATAATTATACCATTATGCTTGTACTCACTTTCAACAATTCAAAGGCTCAATGATGATACCAAGCACTACAAATTGGCTGAAAAAATGACAACTTTGCATATTTATATTTGCATGGTTAAGATAGATTGCATCCATATTAGTTTTGCATCTGCATTATAGATTTTTTCGAGGCTGGAAAATTTCAAATTGATTTTATCCCTCTCATCAATGGATTGAGTACATTTGACATTAACACAAATAAGATCACTCACATATAACTGAATAAACATCATCATATGATACATACATTGGAAAACATTATCATCAATCATCCACCATGCATTAGATCATATATTTGCATTACAAAAATACAAAAATAACGTACATTGCATCTCATTTGCATAATCAAAATCTATCCCATATCACATAAAAACATCATAAACCATGCATTATCATCATCATTCCATCCATACATAACCATGGCATAATCACATAAGCATCACATAACATATAGAACATAAATTAAAATACATCCATCATAAGTATCCATCATAAAAAGAGCATGTAGACAACATGTAGATCAATAAGTATCGGTTGCATCTCATATATAATCTCAAAAGAAATGTCAAGTGTACAATGATATCGTAAAATATGGAGAGGTACATCATCAAAAAAATGGCAAAATATCATAACATATCTGAATAAATGTATACATCAAGTCTCAGTACATCAATCAATTTCTCTGCCAAAGTCGTCAGAAGTCCCCTTTTAATCCTATGTTGGGGCATATCTATCAATGAAGTCAATCCGCATCATCCAATCACATTTAGATCAACTTGATCCAAATGTGGAATGAAATCCCAGGTCCTCAGGAAGTAGTCCCGCAACCTGAGGATTGTCGAAGGCTCCTATCATCATAACATATCACAAATCAGAAATCTTATCAATCAATCATCACATATCCTATCATTGAACCTCACCTATCATGAGGTCAATCATCACCTATCCTATCATTGACCCTCACCTATCATGAGGTTAGTCATCATCTATCCTATCATTGATCCTCACCTATCATGAGGTCAATCATCATCATCCTATCATTGATCCTCACCTATCATGAGGTTAATCTATCAACATCATCAAACATCATCAAATCAAACAATCGAATGAAACAATTATCAATCATAAAACACAAGGACGAAAAACAGGGCATCAATTTAATCAAATTGGTAGAGTCAATCTTCTTTTTCGGGAGATAAATCATTGAGATATCATAAAATTTGAAATCATCATCAAATCATCAAAATTTCAAAAATTCAAAAAAATCCTAAAAATTTAAAAATTCATCGATTTATCTCCCAAGGGGGCATATATCCATCATCACTTGAAAATCAACATCTGGGACATATTGAATTTTTTTTTGTTAGCACTAGGAACAAATTTTTCATTGAAGCAATGTGTAAACACATCACTTCAAAGAAGGGGCAAAATGTATACACCTAAAATCGGTCAAGATAATCAATTAATTAAATACAAGGTATTTAATTAATAAACCTCTTGTTTTGTCTACTTATAAATAAATTTTAAATTTATTTATATAGTTCACATTTTCTAATTCTTCCATCTTAAATCATATTCTTCTAATCTTAATTAAATAAACAAATTCAAATAGTTTGTTTTATTTAATTAATATCTTCTTACTAAATTTGAATAATTCCAAATTTGAATTTAGTCACATGTCTCCAACTTTTCCTCTTGCCAACTCATCAAGTGTCTCATGAATTTAAATATCCTTAATATTTAAATGGGCTTTTTCCTCAACAAATTCTAAAACAACCTTGGACACTTGGCTCTCTTCCTCCATTTATTTTCTCTCACACTTGGCAAAGTGTTCTATTCAAGGGAACACTCTCCATGATTCCCTCTAACTTCTTCATCCTCCACCCTCAATCTTTCCAGCTGAAATCCTGACCGTTGGTTGCTGCCACATCACAATATGCCTTAAAAATCTTATAAATACAACATCACTCTCCAACATTTCACATCCACTCTTTGAGTAATCTTACTCTGTAAAAATTACATTAGAACACTTTGAGCATTGAGAGCATTTAGTAATTAGTATTTTAGAAGCATTTAGTTTAGCACAATCATGGCTTAGTTATTAGCTACATTTCCATTATCGTAGTAGTTTGTATACATCATTTGCATCACATAATTTAGTATCATATTTTCATCATAGCATCATCAATCATATAGTTTATCATCATGTAGGAATATATTTACTGCATTTCCAACATTCCATTCCTCAGGTTGTCATTCTAAGAGTCATAGTGCATACACAAATCTCAGAGCCATTATGATTTAATGAATCCCTGAAGATTGGAAACAATGGGACAACTTTAGGGAATTGGTTTTATTTCAATTTGATTCAATTTCTCTAATATAATGTCTCATTGCTTGTGTGATTTTTTTATTCATTTACACATTTTACCTCACACAGTTTGAATCAACTTTAGAGATAACTCCCAAAACATTTAAACCCATTTCAGAGATACCATACCCTTTGAAAATTTTGAAAATATGAGAGTTTGTTGGCGAATGAATAATAGTTAGTAAAAAATAATAAGCATGAAATAATTTTTTGAAATTTCATTAGAAATGTCAAATCCTTATACAAATACTTTGACAATAAATAGTAATCAAATGCAAGGTCGATTATTTGCTTGGCTAGCCAAGCATAAGTCAGCTCATAGACCTTTGGTTTTTGATTACCAAGGCACAAAAAAATTACAGATCAAATATGAGGATTGGGCCTCTATAGCCATTGCTCTATATGTTTATGGTTTTAATTATCTTCGTTCTTAGTGTGCTTATGATGTAGCACCAAGGGTTCCTTAGCTAGTGTATATCATCTTACGAGAAGAAAGGATAATGTAGATCAAATTGAAGAGGTGTGTGTTGTGTGGTCTCACAACACTCCCCAAGACTATAAGACTTGGGAACCCAAGTGAAAACTAACACCTATGGTAGATGTTGGCTAGTTGAAAAAATCACCGAAAGTGAAGAGCAAAGATAAATCTTTAGTAAAAGAGTACTTCATAATGTAGTGTTCTGGGTACTGGATACTGGGAATTGGGAATGTTGAAAAAGGAAAAAAGGTAATGCAAGCATTGAGCAAAGTGATCCAGTCCGATAGCCGAGGTTTGATAAGATGGAAATTTTAGTGAAATCGAAGTTTGGGAAAATGTTAGGGTAAAGTTGAATATCGAGTACTGGGTATCGGGTAATGATGTGAAATGAAGTTTTAAAATCTTGAGGTTATCTAATGAGTCTGATAGTCTAGTAACCTGGTATATAAAAGATAACTATGCAAGGATTTGTGATATGCTGAAAAGCATGTTATTTATGAGAAATTTAAATGATAATTAATTTAATGATGGTTTTATTTACATGAAATTTGTTTTAAAATGTTTTAAAAAAAAGGATTTAATGAGTGGAATTTGTGATTGCAGGAGATGTAGATTACGATGCAGAGTTGGGGTATGGATGGTCAAGCAAATTTGAATCATAGATAGAATTATATCCAGATCGAGTTGCATACTATGGGATGCTATAATGTAGAGGGCTTTGAGTCCACCATAATGGTGGAGAACCTAGTATTATACATGCGGTGGAGACAAATGCCAACCTTCGAGGAAGCCCATTCCCGAGAGTAGAAAGCCCGAAATAGAACAAAGTGTAGGAACATGGTGATAAAGTAATCATTATAAATATATGGGAAAGTTCCTACATACTATCTTAATTCAAGTTATTTTCTTGACAATAAAAGGATGAAAAACCCAAAGTTCTTCAACGTGCAGATTGAAGTTGACTTTTGTTGACTTTGGTTGCAATTCTCTTACCAGTCACTATATTCCATGTGCCTTGATGCAATTCATCCCTTGGATTTCCTCTCATGTATTTGTCTTATCCTATTTGTGTCTTATTTCTATAAAAGGCCAGAGGATATCTTTTTTTAAGAAGTTCAAAATTTGTGGATGTTGGAAGAGCCAAAACTTCTCTAAGTTTTATTCTTTTTTCTTGTTTTTTGAATCATTTCAGTCTAAAAACTTTTATGGACTTAGAAATTAATCAATATTAGAGCCAATTTGATAGTTACCTATCTCATGAATCTTTGTAGCTAGTTTTGTTCATTTAGCTTAATAAAACTGTGTGCTATGTCATTTAAGGGTGCATGTAGAACCTACTCGGTATCCAAACTAAAACCCCTCTCTTTAAAAGCTCAAACCATTTTATATGTAGCTGTGAAGCAATCTGGTGAAGTATAAAGCGGTTTACTTTTATTTGATTAAGTATTTGGGGCATGTGTGGAGAATAACCAGGAGAAATTTTAATTTTTAGTATTTTTTGTGCTTTATTTTAGAATAGATGTTTAAATTCTTGAAAATGTTCCAAAAAATAGACAAATGAATGGAAATTTATTGAAATCTTTTATTTTTTTATGAAATTGTTGAATGCTTAAAGCTAAATCTACTTAAGTGTTAACAAAATTTATGGATGTTCATGAAATATTCTTTTAAATCTTTTGATTTCATGAAATTATCTTATGATCAAATTAAAACCCAGTATACAGTACATATGATTCCAAAAATTCGTATTCCCTTTTAGATTAACAACAAAATCACATCATACCTTGAAGTGAACCTAGTACAGTCAAGACCTGACTACCAAAGACTTTGGATTGAACTAAGCCAACCTTTTCCTATTAAACGGATTCCCCTTTTAGGTTGTCTTTGTTTAAGATCTTTCAAGAAGGAAAGGATCTTCGCGGTTTGCCTATGAGGAATTTATCTGCACTGTTGTTGCGAGTGACATCGTCATCAACCGTGTGTACATAAAAGTTTTTGTCCAAAGGGAAGACCCAAAAATCTCATCTATTTTATGTATTTGGAAATGTGCTTATTTCCAAGAATGAGAATCTTATGATATGTTGGAATATTTTATGAAAGTCATCCATGTCTAAAACGTATATTGATGCTAGAAAGTTGGATTGGGTGGCCTTTACGTAAAGACTATATTGCACCTATTTATGAAATACAAGATTCTCTTTGAGAGAAAAAACAAAAATATATGTACATATATATTATATCTTCTAAAATAAGATTTCTGGAATAAGATATCTAGAATAAGGTAAGAATCTAGCTACAAGCAAATTATTATTCATTTGTATTCTCCTATATTCATTGAAGAATATAGGATGAATAAAATAGTTTTATTCATATGGAAATAATTATTTATCACACACCTCATGTACAAAAAGGAAAGCCCCTATAATAGTATAAGTTTTTATTAAATTATATTTAGTCTAACCATCAGATCTTTTTCGATTTGAGTTTGATAAATGATTCATAGTGTCAAGATTCAAATAGAAAAGAGAACACTTGTACAAACATAAAAAAAAGAATGAAACATACTTTTCTCGATATGAAAAGAGTTTATGCACATAGACATACATCTATATGTATTTATCTATGTATGTCCATCTAGATAGGCTCTACATGAAAAAAGAATATATGTGTATGATCAACATTTTCTCTTCATGCAACTTGAAGTAAAATAAAGAAAAGTGAAATCCTTGTTTGATGAAGGTTAAGAGCAAGGATTTATAGCTGTGTAACACTTGATTTTGTGCTTTGTGCAAATTAAACTTAAAAAACAAAATAAAGTCCTTGTGTCTTGAGCAATTATATTATGACATACTTATAGTTTAAAATTTACACCATAAATGTCATATCTTGTGTTGTCAATATAAGTTATCATAAGATGAGTGATGAAGAGGGTAAATCTTTAGGGGTTGAATTTGAGACTTTGATTAAATATGTGGGAAGAGGGTATCAATAGTGGTTTAGGTCAGTGGGTTGATTCAACTAGTTCTATTGGGAGTGCACATTTTAATTTCCCTTCCATATTGCTAGCAAAATATTCTAAGATTCCCTTAAAAAAGAAGCCCCCTTTAGACAATTTGCAACCAACTATAAGTAAAACATGGGTATTAGGGGTCGCTAGGTTGTGGAAGTGGCATTTTTATGACCTTCACTTTCAAGGAAACATCACTAGAGTTTATGTGGACCTCCTTCATGTTTGAGGCAAAGGTGTGGAGGTATGTAGTGCCTTGTCAATCAAACAAAGATTTGAGAAATAAATTTTAGGGTTTTTGTGAAGAGTTTCTACTATGCCATTGAGTGGTCCTACTTTTACTAGTACTAGTACTTTTTAAGAGCCATAATTTCTTGATTTACTAGTATTATAGCTTAAGGGGAAATTTAGAATGCTTAGTGATGCTTCAAGCCTATTGGCATATTTGTTCAATGTTTAATGGAATAAAATACCATTTGGATTCAATGCATAGGAAATCATGTGCATGGGAGTGTTAAGTTTTTCCTACCTTTACTTATTGACTGACTAATTGAATTATAATGCAGAGTCTTTCTCTTGTACAAAGGCCTTCATTTTGTGAAGTATATCATTACGCCTTCCCAAGGTTAGGTGCATGAGCATCCCCATATCTAATGACTATGAATATTGGAGCAATAATAGTGACAATATAATTAAAATTACCTGAAAAGATGCCACTCTTCATCACCTCATTCACCCTCTTCCCTGTGCTTTGACTTATAATTGAGCCGCTAGTTCCACTCTGCTTTCATGTCATCTCAAAATGCCAATCTATCCATCTCAAATTATTATAAGTATTATGTGTGCTCCTTCATAGTCTCAATCTGTTTCTTCTCATCTGTAATTATTAGCACCTGAGGGCCAATATTTAGAATAGTAACCATAGTCCAACCAGTATTAATCAAAAATAGAAAGTTTTTACCAACATACTTAGTTCTACATAAACCATTAATTACATCAACAATGTCCTAGGTGGTATTCCACCATATCATAGCTATAATAAAATAACAGTCTAAGATGTTAAGACAAAAGGATAAAAAACTCATCATTAACAACAGAGCAACAACAAGCCATTAATTGGCTTTCTTCAACAGGTCCCCATACTCGCCCATGAGAGCAATGTATTCTATCTAATCAAGTCCATCAGTCTCATCCAACATCTTCAAGGTATTAGGTTTCCCCTATTTCTTTAGCTTCCTAGTGAATTTTGTTTCTCTGAAAGCAACTCCCAACATCGCCCTCCTCATCAGTCTGTTAGTTACCTTCACGAGCATAACTAACACCTTCTCCATATCTTTGAACTAAACCTACAAAAAATTTATTCTACTATTTAAAAATTCATTGCTTAAATCCTCAGTTTTGTTCTCCATACCCAAATCCCCAACATCCTGAACATTTTCTACCTCATTCTTATCCTCGAATGGCTCAATTTTCTCATCCTCTTCCTCTTCCTTATCATCCTTTGAACCATCTTCCCCCATCTCATAAGTTGAGTCCTCAAAGTCCATATCCTCAGAGTCTTCTTCCTCATGGGCTTCAAACTCTTCATACCCCAAATCCTCCTCCTCACACACAGTCATTTTTTGTTTTCCGTTTTTATCCTTTGAGGTTGCTTTAGCCAGGTGGGCCAACCTTCTCTCCCCCCTACCTCCACTCCCTTCCACTTGCAAAGTTTCCTTCACCTCCACATTTTGATTCCCTTCCTTGGTGGTATTTATTACATCCCTATGATTTAAGTCTCTTTTAGGTTTCTTAGCCTTGGGGAGTTCCAACAACAAAGGCAAATGTTTCCTTTTCTTTGGCATAGCTCTAATTAGCTCAATCTCAAAAATTATTTTTTCCTCACTCTTATGTGACATCAAAGTTGAGGGGTTTGACACATTGGTCACAAGAGAGTTAATTTTAGCAAGGATAAGCACCTGCCTAGCAACAATTGCAAGAGGCTGGCAAGGGATAGGTTCCTCAGTTGGGATTTCAATAGCAACAAGGTTTTCCTCAACATGTTGTTCCTCAATATCTTCTTCAAAATGATCAGGGTTCTCATTTCTATCAGCTAAAGGGTTTCCATGAGGATTCAATGCCAGGGCATACTTATACAAGGTTAGCATGAGACCTTGGTGGAGGGGAGGACTGGTACCCTTCTCAATATTAAGCTACAGGGAGGACAACAAATAGAAAGGAAAATTGATTCTCTCACCATGCCGAATGTGGTTTGGTAGGGGAAATGGTATGCATGTACTGACATATACCTACCCTCAAGAGTAAATTATTGCATAACAAACAGGCTAACTAAAGCAAAGGGAGGAGGGAGTCCCAATCTTGCATACCCGTTTTGAAATCTCTTGAGATTCTCCCCTTCATGTAGGAATTTTTTAACAAACTTCTGATAGTCTACCTCGCTTTTCTTTGCAACTTTAAAACCATTATTTTGCAGAATCATAGCTTCTGCAATGAATCTCGTGGTTAGTTCACACTTCACCGCACCAATGGTGACGCTTCCCTTCCTATAAGATTTAGTAAACTTTGTTGTTAGGTTATCATTATATCCTTTCAGGGATTGGAAGAACAAGACCATACCAAAATTCTCAAACATTCTCCATAAATCCACATTCTATTTCAGGGCTTGATAATTGGAGGCTCGGTTCTCTTCCTTGGTCCTCCCATTTTTCTCCTCTGTAAATTCTTTTTTTGCGACAGGATTTTCTTCATAATCACCCACTCCATCTGCTTCTTTCTCAGAATACAACAAACACTCTTACGCCTGATGCAGAGGTGGCAGCAAATTAAAATGTATTCAAACTCCCAAAAACATAGTTTTCCTCGAGAGAAACTTACTCCAACTAGCCAAACCACAAAACCTCATTTTAAGCCAATTTGAGGAGGGTTTAATGAAAATATGGGTTCCAAGACAAATCACAACATTCCAGTGCCTCACACCTTCATAAAATGACCTTAGAAAACTCAAAACACTATCACATATATAGTTCCAATCACATTTTTCCAAAACCTTACTTTAGTTCCTCAATTTCTCATGGAAACTCATGAAAACACCCTAGGGCATCACCCTAAAACCATAAAAGTTCAATTTCCTGTCTCCCAAACCATTGGTACATGTAAAATACCATGAAACAATTCATTCCACCGAGTTACAGGGCTGGACAGTAGGTGGAATGGCTATAACATCACTTTTACACCAATCAAACCCTCAAATTAGTTAGAAACAGGCAGTCCCAGAAAAATGAAGAGATCTCCCTCAAAACTCAATATTAGAACCTATAATTGGATTTAAATGAAAGATATTTCATGCCCCTACAATATTATATAAGTCTCAGAGCATATGGTGGTGGTACAGATCCGTACAATGCTTGCAAAGTTTAGGAAAATAGAAAAAAACATGGGGTTTCAGACCACCCGGCAGTAAAATGAGGATATCTCACTCGATTCTCAATGAAATAAAACCATTCAAACGCCAAAAGAAATCTTATTCAATTATCTATCCATCCATTATATGCTTGGAGTGTGGAACAATACGTACAGGTCGTACAATGCTCATGATCAGCAATTTCTTAATGGAAAACACAAAAAACAGCAAATTTCTTATTAGAAACTCATTCCAAATTTCTTCAACAACCTCCCCTTCAAGATATTACAACAATTTATCATGCTACCACCTGAAAACTACCTCTTGGGGCGTTCAACTTCCATAACCACCCTTTAATTAGATTCTAAAATGACAATTTTGCCAATTTTTTTCCTTAATCACTATCCCATTACAATTTGATCAACTTGATTTTTGCAAATACCACCTAACTGACCTATTAAGCCCTCCAATACATTTAAAATGGTCATTGAGACCTTATTTAACATGGAATAAGACCCTACTCCCCATGTCCCTTAAAACTCAAGATTTCACATGGCTTTTGCATTATGAATCAAACTGACAAATTCAACTAAATGACTCAAAATCCTTTCAAATTATATTATGACTGGTCTTTTAGACCTTATTAAGCATAAAATAACAAAAGACACACCTAGGTATCAACTTAGACTTCACAAGGTGTAGGTACTCCTGCACCATACACCCCCCCATAAAAAAGACTCTTGCCCCAAGAGTGGAAACTTGTTCTTGGCCTTCTCATTGCTGCTTCAAGCATCTTCAGACCTGGTACTAATCTCTTTAGTCCTGGATCAAAATTTGGTGTTGTTCTAGGCCTTAGACCTGTAGACAAACAAACATTAGAATCATATAAACCTGCTCTCTTCCTTGCTCCACCCATACATGGGTAACTCCTCACCATTCCTTGCACATTCTGCCTTACTATCTCTGTGATCAGACCTGCATGCCTCTGCTTAATTTTATTTTTTTGTAATGCCCCTGGACCTGCCATGTCACCATCCTCTTATACCCCTGCACTAACAACTTTATCCTCTTTCGCATTACCAAATTTCACTTGTCTTGCACTCACTACCTCATCAAGTTGTTTTGTCACTGTCAAATTAGACTTAGACACTGTATTTTCTGCAAACTTTTTTTGTTTCTCAACCCTGCTCTTGACTACAGGGCATTCAATGGTTCCTACTAACACATTCTCATGCAAACTCACTGTCCTCACCTTCTTTACCTCTGTATTTTCCTTTACATCTGTTATCCCTGTATTTTCAGTCTTAGAACTGATTACATGATTAGAATATTTGTTTTCCTTTATCACATTTATAGGTTCCTTCTTGCCACACATTATGACCTTTGCTTTACCTTTAGCATCTTCTACAAGAGGAGTTAACACAAAAGAATGACCATCTTGAACTATGGTGTAAGTATTTTCCCTACCATCATACAATGCCCTCTTGTCATATTGCCAAGGTCTGCCTAATAAGAGATGACAACAGTCCATTGGAAGAACATCACACACAACACTATCATGATAACCACCAATTTGAAAATCCACTATAGCCTTTTCATTCACCAACAAATATTGATCATCAATTAACCATGAGATTTTATAGGGACATACATGAGGAATCTTTTTCAATCCTAACTTTTCGACCATTTCACATGACACCATGTTTTCAGTTGAGCCAAAATCAATGACCACTCTACATACCTTGTCCTTGCACTTACAATTTGTCTTGAAGAGACTTTTCCTTTGCAAAGGTGCTTCCTCTTTTGCTGCCTTCAAGATTTTTTTTCTCACCATCAACATTTCCCCAACCTCAGGATCTGTATTCCTACTTGGAGAACAATGACTTTCACACTCCTCTTCTTGTACAAATTGTGCTCTTCTATCAATCTTCTTGTCTCCACTAGAAGAACTACCAACCCTCTCAGGACACTTCCATGAAGGATGGCCAAACTCATTGCATGTGTAGCACCTTCCTACAAAATCATTAGAACCTCTACCAATACCAAACCTTCCTCTACCTCTAAAACCAAAACCACCTCTAGAATCATTGTGATCTTTACCTTTGTTTGCTCCTTGATCTTCATTTGGCTGCTTTGATGTAGAAGGTATTCCTCTTCCTCTTGCACTAGGACCACCTCTTCCTCTTACTGCTTTCTCTTGTCTCCTTTTAAGCTTCTCCTCCACCCTGATTGCCATTTGATAACAATCCTCTACACTCCTAGGGTTAGCCAAAACCAATTCATCCTATATATTAAGCCTCAAACCACCAATATACCTAGCAATTTTTTCATCTTCATTCTCATGATGACTAGACCTCAAACTTAATTTATAAAACTCCTCAGTATAGGACTTAATATCCATTTCCCTTTGCTTCAAACTTTGCAATTTTTTAAACATTTGAATTTGGTGATCTTTGGGTAAGAATTTACCTTTGAGTTTAGATATCATCTTGTCCCATGATGTGATCTTAGACTTTCCTTGTTTCCTCCTCTCAGATTGAAAGTAATTCCACCATACCAAAGCATGACCCTGCAACTTAGTCTTTGCAATCCTTATTCTTTGCTCCTCAGGAACTTCTTCACATTCAAAATGGTTATCTAATGCAGCAATCCAATCAAGTAGTTCTTCATCATTTAGACTACCACCATATTTAGAAACATCAAGTTTTACCTTAGGCTTGTCACCTTTCACTGCCTTCAACAACTTTGCCATTCTTTGGTCTTCTGGATCAAGTTCTTCTTCCATGTCTTCAAACTCCTCATCTTCCTCTTCTTCTGGCTCACTCTCTTCAGCATCTCTTCTCTTGTTTGTCTCAAGGGCTATGACTCTCTCTTCCAACTCTTTGAGTTCTCTTGCATGCCTTTCCTTCATCTCCCTCATCTCTTTAGCCATATCTTTGCTCTTTGGAGGCATCTTGTCAACCTTTTCTTTTCTTCAACCTGCAAAATGCAAACCAAAACCTACTCCCTGCTCTGATACCACTGTGATGCAGAGTGGCAGGGGAAGCAATACCTTTTTCCAATAGCTTCTCTAAATGCACACATCAACTTCACTATTCCTTCCAACAAGAAACTTGATCACCCAACTCAACTCACACAACCAGACATGTTTGAAGGACTTGGGGATGCTGTGTACACTCTCAAAATGTCAAAACAAGACCAAATAACCTGACTTTACACTCAAAAACTCCCATTCTCTCATCACTCTTACACAAGCCCATGCAACCTTGCAACATTTCCAAATAGGACAGTCAAAATAAAAACTTATTAAAGGCATTAACCAGACAATGAAATCAGGTTTTAGACTTCTAACAAGATCCCCCACAAGTTCCCAAAAGCACAGGATCAAACACCCAAAGCAAATGTATCAAAAGATTGATTTACAAGCCATAAACAAGGCTTAACTAGGCATGTACAAGGAAGCTTTCAACTTGTCAAGGCACACCCCAACACCCATAATGCCTTTAATGGACTCCAACAGGTTCCCCAAGACCCCTTTCACATGTTTCATTCATTCCATTTCTTTAAAATACTCAGAAATCAAAAGAAAAGCTTACAAATGATCATTTTCTGGACTGTTTCAAGGTAAAACCAGAGCTAGGGCATCACATAACTTTTGCAAACTCCATTTTTCAATATGAAACAAATTGAAGAATGTAAAGGAGTCCTAAATCTACCAATTCACCAGTTTTTAGATTTTTCCCACGTTGGAAATGGGAATTACATCCATTTTGGTGACCAAACCCTTGTTTTGCAAGTTTTCAGACCCACTTTCACTAAAACTAATGTAACTTACTCAATTCTTAATGAAAACGAGCCAAATCACCACCAAAATAAAGTAGACTCTTCCCTATTTCAAACCATTCCAATTTGGAGTCCGTACAATGATGTAATAGACTGTACCAAGCACGGGATCAGGAAAAAACGCTGTAAAAAACAGAAAAAACAAAGTTTTCTTCTTATTAAATGCTTCAAAACTTCAAAACTGCCAACAACAGCCCAACCTCGACCCAAGGGAGGCTTCTTAAACTTTTTTCCCATCATTTACAACTGCCCTCAACTGATTTTTGAAGGAGGGAACCATTAGTTAATGAAATTACATCATTAATGCTGATTTTACGCCAAATTTCCTTATGACAACTTTGCATTTTGAAGCAACTTTGCAATCCTAAAGACCTAAGACCTTAACAACCATTCAAATAACATTGAAACAGCCTTATTACATTTTCAAGACCCCAAACCTTGCACAATTACATAAAAAATCACATTTTTGCCTTCAAAGGCTACAAAAGCAACTTTTAGTGCAAGATTGCATTGTTGCATATTTTGACTCAAAACTCAAAAACTCACCCTAGATCTTGCTCAATGGTCTTGATTGACCTTATTAATGACTAAAAGACTCAAAAAGACTAATTCTAACCTCCTAACAACAAATTTTCATTAAATGAGCGAAAATGGAGGATGAGGTGTAGGTGCTCTTGCACCATACACCCCCCCTAGAAAAGACTCATGCCTCATGAGTTGTGTTTGATAGCACTGTCTCCAAGCTTCAAACAAGGTCCACTGATCCACAAATCCACTCCATTGGTTCATGTAAACTGGAACTGCAAACAGCCCTGCACTTCTAGCATTTTGGAATGCATTGATACATGCATTTTCCCTCTTCTCTGTCCTCAGACCTGCAAACAGTCTTTTATCTTTTCCCTGACCAAGATTGAATTGTTTACTATGTTTTTCACCTGCATACAAACAAGGATTAGTAACTCTATGATCTTTTTTGTTTCCTTTGTCACCTTCATGCGTGCAACTATCTTTTTGTCCCTGTTTTCCTTGTCTTTCACTCACTGCCTCATCAAGTTGTTTTGCCACTGTCAAATCAGACTTATGTACTGTACTTCCTGCAAAATTTGTTTGTTTCTTAGACCTGGTCTTAACTATAGGGCATTCAATGGTTCCTACTAACACATTCTCATGCAAACTCACTATCCTCACCTTCTTTACCTCTGTATTTTCCTTTACATTTGTTATCCCTGTATTTTCAGTCTTAGAACTGATTACATGATCAGAATATTTGTTTTCCTTTATCACATTTATAGTTTCCTTCTTTCCACACATTATTACTTTTGCCTTACCTTTGATATCTTCTACAAGAGGAGTTAACACAAAAGAATGACCATCTTGAACTATGGTGTAAGTATTTTCCCTACCATCATACAATGCCCTCTTGTCATATTGCCAAGGTCTGCCTAATAAGAGATGACAACAGTCCATTGGAAGAACATCACACACAACACTATCATGATAACCACCAATTTGAAAATCCACTATAGCCTTTTCATTCACCAACAAAGATTGATCATCAGTTAACCATGAGATTTTATAGGGACATTCATGAGGAATCTTTTTCAATCCTAACTTATTGACCATTTCACATGACACCATGTTTTCAGTTGATCCAGAATCAATGACTACTCTACATACCTTGTCCTTGCACTTACAATTTGTCTTGAAGAGACTTTTCCTTTGCAAAGGTGCTTCCTCTTTTGCTGCCTTCAAGATTGTTTTTCTCACCATCAACATTTCCCCAACCTCAGGATCTGCATTCCTACTTGGAGAACAATTACTTTCACACTCCTCTTCCTGTACCAATTGTGCTCTTCTATCAATCTTCTTGTCTCCACTAGAAGAACTACCAACCCTCTCAGGACACTTCCATGAAGGATGGCCAAACTCATTGCATGTGTAGCATCTTCCTGCAAAATCATTAGAACCTCTACCAATACCAAACCTTCCTCTACCTCTAAAACCAAAACCACCTCTAGAATCATTGTGATCTTTACCTTTGTTTGCTCCTTGATCTTCATTTGGCTGCTTTGATGTAGAAGGTATTCCTCTTCCTCTTGCACTAGGACCACCTCTTCCTCTTACTGCTTTCTCTTGTCTCCTTTTAAGCTTCTCCTCCACCCTGATTGCCATTTGATAACAATCCTCTACACTCCTAGGGTTAGCCAAAACCAATTCATCCTGTATATTAAGCCTCAAACCACCAATATATCTAGCAATTTTTTCATCTTCATTCTCATGATGACTAGACCTCAAACTTAATTTATAAAACTCCTCAGTATAGGACTTAATATCCATTTCCCTTTGCCTCAAACTTTGCAATTTTTTAAACATTTGAATTTGGTGATCTTTTGGTAAGAATTTACCTTTGAGTTTAGATATCATCTTGTCCCATGATGTGATCTTAGACTTTCCTTGTTTCCTCCTCTCAGACTGAAAGTAATTCCACCATACCAAAGCATGACCCTGCAACTTAGTCTTTGCAATCCTTACTCTTTGCTCTTCAGGAACTTCTTCACATTCAAAATGGTTATCTAATGCAGCAATCCAATCAAGTAGTTCTTCATCATTTAGACTACCACCATATTTAGAAACATCAAGTTTTACCTTAGGCTTGTCACCTTTCACTGCCTTCAACAATTTTGCCATTCTTTGGTCTTCTGGATCAAGTTCTTCTTCCATGTCTTCAAACTCCTCATCTTCCTCTTTTTCTGGCTCACTCTCTTCAGCATCTCTTCTCTTGTTTGTCTCCAGGGCTATGACTCTCTCTTCCAACTCTTTGAGTTCTCTTGCATGCCTTTCCTTCATCTCCCTCATCTCTTTAGCCATATCTTTGCTCTTTGGAGGCATCTTGTCAACCTTTTCTTTTCTTCAACCTGCAAAATGCAAACCAAAACCTACTTCCTGCTCTGATACCACTATGATGCAGAGTGGCAGGGGAAGCAATACCTTTTTCCAATAGCTTCTCTAAATGCACACATCAACTTCACTATTCCTTCCAACAAGAAACTTGATCACCCAACTCAACTCACACAACCAGAAATGTTTGAAGGACTTGGGGATGCTGTGTACACTCTCAAAATGTCAAAACAAGACCAAATAACCTGACTTTACACTCAAAAACTCCCATTCTCTCATCACTCTTACACAAGCCCATGCAACCTTGCAACATTGCCAAATAGGACAGTCAAAATAAAAACTTATTAAAGGCATTAACCAGATAATGAAATCAGGTTTTAGACTTCTAACAAGATCCCCCACAAGTTCCCAAAAGCATAGGATCAAACACCCAAAGCAAATGTATCAAAAGATTGATTTACAAGCCATAAACAAGGCTTAACTAGGCATGTACAAGGAAGCTTTCAACTTGTCAAGGCACACCCCAACACCCATAATGCCTTTAATGGACTCCAACAGGTTCCCCAAGACCCCTTTCACATGTTTCATTCATTCCATTTCTTTAAAATACTCAGAATCAAAAGAAAAGCTTACAAATGATCATTTTCTGGACTGTTTCAAGGTAAAACCAGAGCTAGGGCATCACATAACTTTTGAAAAACTCCATTTTTCAATATGAAACAAATTTCAGAATGTAAAGGAGTCCTAAATCTACCAATCCACCAGTTTTAGATTTTTCCCACAGTGGAAATGGGAATTACATCCATTTTGGTGACCAAACCCTTGTTTTGCAAGATTTCAGACCCACTTTCACTAAAATTAATGTAACTTACTCAATTCTTAATGAAAACGATCCAAATCACCACCAAAATAAAGTACACTCTTCCCTCCTTCAAACAATTCCAATTTGGAGTCCGTACAATGATGTACCAGACTGTACCAAGCACAGGATCAGGAAAAAATGCTGTAAAAAACAGAAAAAACAAAGTTTTCTTCTTATTAAATGCTTCAAAACTTCAAAACTGCCAACAACAACCCAACCTCGACCAAAGGGAGGATTCTTAAACTTGTTTCCCATCATTTACAACTGCCCTCAACTGATTTTTGAAGGAGGGAACCATTAGTTAATGAAATTACATCATTAATGCTGATTTTACGCCAAATTTCCTTATGACAACTTTGCATTTTGAAGCAACTTTTTAATCCTAAAGACCTAAGACCTTAAAAACCATTAAAATGGCTTGGAATTAGCCTTATTACATTATTAAGACCCCAAACCTTGCACAATTACATAAAAATTCACATTTTTGCCTTCAAAGGCTACAAAAGCAACTTTTAGTGCAAGATTGCATTGTTGTATATTTTGACTCAAAACTCAAAAACTCACCCTAGATATTGCTCAATGGTCTTGATTGACCTTATTAATGACTAAAAGACTCAAAAATACTAATTCT
>VDFB02391697.1:0-23737 GCA_007258455.2 Sequoia sempervirens
TTGTTATGTGGCAAGGATCTATGATGTATATGATGAATGCCTTATCAATGTTATCATATGAATATTTGAAAGGTCCCTATAGTTAAAAAAACTTTCTCCAGTTTTTTAATAGCTGCCCCCTTGCTGCCACCTGCTGTCCCCTAAAATGGCCTCCAAAAATTTTGTCATTGAAACACATCTTCCCATCCTGTGCCATCCATGTCCTAAAAACTTGGTGTAACATAGGTATCTCACTCTTGTGAGTAAGGTTTATGTAGTCTGACATAGAAACAGGTTGTTTTCCTTATTTTTGTTGCTGTGCATGAGTGTTGATATGAATGAACATAATTGCAATAAATTGATTTGGGAATGTAACCAAAAATTGCTTTTATACCAATGATCCATATCATGGAGCCCATGATGGTGATTTGGAGGACAACCCATTAATGCAGCTAGTATGCTACCGAGTTGTATTATAAGTTGCTGGTTTGGCTATGGGGTTGGGTGAAAATTCGAGGTTTGGGGTCGTTAGTATGACAATTTTTCGCCAAGTTTGATGTGATTGGGTATGGTTGAATGATATATATACCCATAGTTTGCAAAAATAAATAAATATAGAATTGAGTGTAATGTCCCCTTTTGGGATATTCCTAAATTTAGGCCTGCAAACCAATAATAATCACTAAAAACTGATATTAGTAATAAAAGTATAAACTTTATGGTTATATTCAGATTAACACATAAATGTTATAATATTGAGAACAATACATCATAGCTAAAACATCATAGTAGTTAGATCCTTAGTTCATAGCATCATTACCATTTGGATTCAAAATATCGTAACATCTTTAATGGTTATTCCAAAGCATATTCTTATAACCAATCTTATTAGGAATTTACTTGAAGTACTTGCAAACTGCAATCTCAAGGATGGTTGTCCTTGTATTGCGAGAGCATGGGTGGATCCTTTTCCGTCCATCTTGGGGTGGCATACTTGAGAAGGCCCTCGAGCCTAGGAGCACTCATACGCCTCCTGGCCCACAAGCGCTCCATCTCAGGGGTGGTGTACTTGAGAAGTCCCTCAAGTCCAAGAGCACTCATCCACCTCTTGGGCCACAGACATGGCAGGACATTAAGCTCACTACATCCCTCAGTTCACCTTGGAGGTGCTCCATCCTCCTTGATCAAGCCTAGGAGCACTCATTCACCTCTCAGCCCATGAGCACTCCATCTTGGGGTGGTGTGCTTGATAAGATGCATGAAAACTGCCTTCCTTAACAAGCTTGGGAGCACTCATACGCCTCTTGGCCCATGAGCACTCCATCTCGGGGGTGGCATACTTGATGAAGAAAAGGCTGGTACTTCTTTATTAACTCAAAAGGTTGATCGGCCTCCCTATTTGCGAACATTTTATAAATTCAAAATAGATTACTAAAGGAATCTACTTTGTTAATCGGTATTAAATATTTCATATATATATATATAGCTATTACTAATTTATATTTTAAAACTTACTTCCCAATAATATTCTTCCTAAAACAATATTTGTTTCCAATAGATCTCTTATATTCCAATTTCTTATTTTCCTTTTTCTTTCCAATCATTTTCCTTGGTGATTTCTTGACAAAGAAATGATCTCCCTTTTATATCTTATCATTGGGGGAGTCACAACCTTTCATATTTGAAAGAGTCACAACCTTTCACATTAAGAGTCACAAACTTTCACATTAGGACTCACATCATATTTATTATTAATTGATTGATTGAATGATGTTATGGATGTCTTTCTCAAATGCAATGCTCTCCCTTTTATATCTCAAGTTTTGAGGGAGTTGCATCTCTTCATCTCAATAGTTACAACCTTTCATCGCTGCATTTGGAGAACAATAGTTTAATTTTAAATAAGTCAATTTGCTAATGCTGCGGTCGATTACTTTTAATCAGTCATAATAATTCTTTGCCCTTTTCTTTTCCTTCTAGATGTACCTTCATTATATACCTTATCTTGCTCAAGGGACACAACTCATATGTTGGTTGACCATTCTTAACAACTTAATCTTTATTTAATGCCAGTTTGGTGTAATATTAATTATCTTTATTGATTTCTTTTGAAACATAGGCTGCAGACATTTAGGAATAAAACAGGACATTACATTGAGAACACATTTGATAGTGATAAAAGATAATTGATAATTCAATGCTATATCATATTTGTCAAGTCATACAAAATACAATTGATAATCTTCATTTTTCTTTTTATCAAGAGCATTAAAGTCATCACTTGGTTCATTTGAACCACAAGCAACCATAGTGCCACTCCCACTCACCATATCTTGTGTAGGAGCCTCCTCATCTCCTAAAGTGACTATGACAATCCAGGGTTATGTACCAATTCTTCATTTTCATTGCTTGTAGCTGTTTTCCTTTTGTGGTAAGAGGCGTAGGTTATAATGCACATAGACCAAACCTTTTACTTTTTTGAAGTCAACTAATTGTATTTAACTAAGTGGATAAAGGAGTATACATTCTATTTTTGCTTAGTTGAAGAGGAACTTGCAACTTGTTGATATTGGAGACAAAGTTAGTATAACATTTTGTAATTATAAAACATAATATATAGTTGTGAAAGATCAGTAAAAATGTTAAAAAATTAAAATGCCTATTTGTGAAAAGTTTTGATTGCAAAAGGTTGGGGAAAATAAAATCTTTCCCGTGGAGGTACCCACATGTTTGAGTGTCCTTGTATTCTCTCGAAGAGCACTAAGATTGTGATTATTTGATGAGATGAAGCTGCTGCTCACACATAATAGTATCCTTCACATTTGCATTTGAGAAGATTCTTTAGAATGTAGTTTGTACCCTTTAGCAACTTTAATGTCTCTATATGGTGCCATTCTCCTAGCAAAGAAAATATTCGTGCCATAATATTTAGAAGACAATGTAAACACAAGGAGATGCAATGGTGTGGTCATCTTGTTCCAATGCTCAACAATGATTCTTTCCACCCTTTTGGAAAATGCTTATGTGGGGTCTCCCTTTCATTGTTATTATCATGGAGTCCATGCTATCATATATTTCTTACAAACACGACCAATTTGTATTAGCAAACTTGACAATCTTCATGGTGGGCTTGGTGAATCTCGACATAATCCACATGAGTTTGCCAACCATTGTCTAGGATCAATGATTTGACCTTTTATGTCCTTTGAATTTGTTTGTCTCCACATAATCCAAAGGTTACTCATAACCATGGTGTTTAATGCCTCTTGCACATTCACAAGTTGTCCCAAGATGATTGTGTGCAATGCAAATTAGTTCTCGACAACTTAATGTAGCGTAAAAAATAACAAGTTAAAATTTAAATAGGTAGATATTGTTCATTTTAGGACCAGAATTGAATTAAGCAGAAACAATACAAATCTAAGCAATAGAACACATCATATACCCTGGGAAAAGCCTCCTTCTTGAGGGAGAAAAACCCAGCAACAATATATCACTTATATATTGATTAAAATAGCAGCAATATGCTTTACAATTTGGCCACTCACAAGGCCGATCTGATGCAATGATAATGGCACCACTCTTGATGCAAATGTACAATCAATGGAGAAAATTGAACTCCTTGAAACAAATATCGATCTGCTGTAAGAGGCGAACTTCTGCTGTAGATATGCAAACTTGACTTGTTATATTATATTGACTTAAGAATGAGCATTGACTTCTTTATATACAAAGGTGATATCACTTCTCTTCAAGCAAGACTTCTTTTCTTAATAAGTCGGCCTCTTCATGAAACAATATGTCTCTTTGTTCAAGGTGACTCTTGGTTTAGTCGGCCTTTATAAAAATAAAATAGAAATTAATATTTGAAATGAGATGACTTATCTCAAAGGTTGGCCTCATTAAATTTATAATTAATTATTTGAATTCGAAGGGGAAAGTAATCTCCTGCCACTACAATAACATCAACAGATATGTCATTCATATATATATATATATATAATTAAAATTTTGTTGCAAACTTAGGTTATTTTAAAGTAAATACTGAAATTTCCTAAACTAACCTTTGACAACTTCAACATAGAGAAGACCTTGAGGTGCCTTGTGGCATATGCTAGTTTTTCGTGAGCATCTGAATCTGCTCACCATTAGTGTATGATTTTTTCACCTACTCTATTTATGTGCCGATCTTCATTATCACCAAGTTGAGGGAGTGGATTCTAAATGGTTTCCAAGAAATGTGCTTGAATGTTGCCTCAACCAAGAAGTGTATTGCCATACAATCTTTAGTGTTCCTCCATTATCAATGCTCACAATCTTTATCAACTCGACGAGGATTTTGGCAATGAAATTTACCTCCTTTGCTTGCCCCATGCAATTAACTATTGCCTTAAAAAACATTGCTCCTTTTGTCACATTGTAATAACATTAATGAAAGGTTAGTTTGTGCAATCTTTCCATCCATTAGAAACGATGGACACTTTTAGTTGTAGTGATTTCCTTACAAAATGTTTTTCTTTTGCTCATAAGGTGGTGCACACCTTTTCATATTCAGGACTTGTGTAATCTAAGGGTGTTTGACTAATTGCTATCACTATTTCTTGCCAATATGGCAATCTCACTAGATTGAAAGGAAACCCATAAGAATAATTGCAATGCACAATGAGTTCTTCTATTAGAGAATGCGAGTGGGCTTCTTTTGTGGGAAAGAGAGTGATCGTCATTTTGGGAAGATGGAGTTGCAAATAAAGGATGTGGGCAACCACCATTAGAGAATGCCTTTGTAGGTGGCTTGCATGATTCTTTCTCTATTAAAGGATGAGAGCTTAATTTTGATCACTTACAATATTAGTTTCTTCTTGTTTTTTGATATATAAGAGAATATTCTCATTTGGCAACCTTTTTTTGTTTGGCTCTTAAGCAATGGCTAAGAAAACCTCTACCTTAAGGACATTGTTCAATTATCATAACATATTGCCATAGAAGTGATGCATTATCAAATTTAAATGGCCTGTTTGTCCTTGGGCCCATCAGGGTGCTGAACTAGAAATAGCAGCCATTTTGTATGGATTCCCATTATAAAGAAAATTAAAAAAATGAAAATGTAACCTCGGTGTACATTAATTTAGACAAAATAAGAATAAAACTCTACGATACATTCAAAAGTAATGAAAATGATTAACAATTAAACAAAAACATTCAAAATGTAAAAAAAATACTAGAAAACTTGGAATTTTTTTTATTTTTTTGAAAAAAGTTAAAAAGAATCTCAAAATAAACATACCTTTGATCGGCAAATCTCCTTGCTGCAAGCTAGTTGTTTCCCACAATACTTATTAAACACACTTTATGCCTTAAAATCCTTCATCATAGGAAAAAACTCAACAAGCTTGAAGAATGACAAATGGCAAGTTGGAATGATAGCATATGTTTGTGTTTTGTGTTTATGAAACAAAGGCTCATGAGGCACTTTAGGTTGAACTTGGGATTTACATATCACCTTTAGGTAGGTTTTGTAATAAAATAAGTCCTTTTTAGGTGTGAATTCTTGTTGGGTTCACCCAAGGCATGGTCTAGATCTCCTAGGTACCCCTTGGGACGTGTGTTGGGCAAACCAAAGCCACACTTGGGGCTAGGGAGAGGCCCTAGTTCTGTTTGGGGTGGGTATGGAGACCATACCAGGAGAACTCGACGTTTTAGGTTTTGTTGAACATGCAAGTAAGATAACACTTAGTAAGCCATTACACTTTTAGATAAACAACTAGATAACAAAACAATGTTTTTTGGCTTGGTGAGAATGAAAAGCTATGATTCATATGTGCAAAACACTAAAATGTGGATATGAAAGCCACAAGATTAAGAATTTAAATTTTCATGATCAGAGAATTAATGGGCAAACACTTCTTGTTGGTATGTGGCGACTGATCATGCTATACTGTATAGCCCATGGTATACTGTACATCCTGGCCCCCTGACCTTGCCGGGGTCTTCTTCCTACTTTTTCGCGTGATCACCGAAAAAGGGAAAAATCAATGAAAAAAGAAAAATTTGATTTTGTAGAACCCTAAAATCTGGAAGCTTCTAAGCTTGGTAAAAGGGGGTTCGGATGGGTATTACTGTATGATGAAAAACGCGATTATTCGCAAGATTGTAATAAGTTTTCCTGAATAATAAAAGTATTGGATGGCTGCGGTTTGGTGGATGTAGCCCAGATTGGGTGAACCGAGTTAAATTCTGTGTTATGATTTATTTTGTGCATGTTTTAGTTTCTCTGTTTATTATATAAAATCTGCATTTAATTGTTAGATCCGCCATCTCTAACCCTAACACTTCTTAGTTGATTAGCCTTAGTTTGTGTTTGTTCATTTTCCATTCTTGGAGGTTACAAATGTATAAAATTATAAATAAAGATACAAGGACAATTATAAGAAGGTGGTTATGAAAGGTTTTGTTTTTACTATTGTTGATGGTTTCTGTTTCTTGTAATGTAATAGCTAGTCTCCCAAGTAAAAGCTATGTGGGTAGGCATGCTAATGTTGTGTGAGATTAGAAAACATGGTTTGATATGGTGCAAAGGTTTGGCATTGTTCGTGGGCTTTGTGGAAGCCTTTTGGTGCTATGTGTCTATAAAAGAGGAAAATTTAATTCATTGTTGTTTCTTGAAGATTGGAAGAAATTTGCAGAAATTTATTACAAAATTGAAAAGAGGGTAAAAAGAAGAGCTTGGTGCCAAATGGAGGAAATCATTACCCAGAAAATCAATGCATTGTGTGGACATTTGCGAGTTGTGCTATAGTCTTGGAAGACCAGAAAAATCAAGATGTTATTTTGTCCATAAAAATATAACTTGCATGTATAGAAAAACAAACTAGAAAACTAGAACGAGATTTACCAATAATGAGAACAATATAATAACAAGACAATGAACTAATCTATTGAAAGGGCAAGAATGGTAGTAAAATAAAAAGGAAAAAGAAAGAGAAAATATCACCAAGCTCCTAAGTGGTTGAATATCCTCACTCAAAGAAACTTGTGTCTTAAAGAAAGAGAAAAATCTTGGGGTTGTTTAGGGGTTTGCCTTCAGCTCAAACCCTTGCTTTGATATTTCTACGTCCACAACAACCAAGATAGATAGATGGAAAAATAGTTTGTGAGAGTGCTTCTATCCCAAATGTGTGAGGGAATGATGAGTTGTGATGCTGCAAAATAGTGTAATTAGAATGAAAGAAAAAGGGATGTGAGTATCCCAAGGTTCTCTAGGGCACAACAATAAGAAATGCTACTATAACAGATAGAATGAGATAGACAAGACAATAATAATAAACACGAACAATCTCACTTGTGAGAGCTTGAGGAAGCCAAGGAGACAAGAGAACTAAAGGAAGATGCTGTAGGAGTGTTGCAGAACTCAAGAGAGCTGTGTGTGAGCTTGAGAGTGCAAGAGAGCCATAACGGAATCCAATGAATGAGAGATAGATTCAAAAAGAGAGAAGGCAAGAGGAAGAGGCTGATGAACCATTTGGAATTGCCTTGAGTGGTTTTTAGTGACGACCTAGGAAGGTGACAAGTGGTGAAATGCTTGAAAATGACCACCAAACAAGAAATCATTTCGAGATGCTAACATGCCATGTGGATCTCCACACATCGTGCCAGTGACCAAAGAGTTTGGGCTCAAAAATGATGAGACACTTGCAAAACACAAGGATAACACAAAGGGGGCACCAAAAATGGAACATAGGAAACAAGGCCTAAGCACCTTGGGAAGGAGAAAGGCTAATGCAAAGGCTAAATGAACTTAGGGAAACACGAAGGAATGGACACGAGCACAAAATATAGCTTGAAATTGCAAGGGTATGCAAATTTCAATGTTATTGTGCCAACTAGGGGTGATCCAATGGAGCTAGCTGTGCAATACATGCGGCGTTCTTCTGCATGGTGCTAATCTGTTGATGTGATGGCACCAAGGTGAGGTGTCTTTATATATGTTGGGATATTCGTTTGTGCTGCCATGTTGTGGCATTGAGCGGCATGGTGTAGCTAGTGCTGCCAAAGTGAGCATAGCCTGGCTCAAATCAGTGCTCATGCAAAATAAGCGACCTATTGCTTTTGCTTTCAAAAGCAGAAAAGTGAATGAAGAGAAGCTTTTATGCAGATATTATAAGGAAATTTTAGCAATATGCATGCTATAGAGAAATTCAAATCATGTTTACTATGGGGCATTACTTTATCATCCTAAATATCATCAAAGTCCGACATGTTTATTGTCTCATTACAATCTGAGTGCATGTCAAGCAAACTACAAAGTTATGATTTCAAAGTTCACTAAAAGAAGGGTATATAAATTATTTGGTTACTGCATCCTTATCAAGCCTATTTGAGATGCACATAATATAACTTCTAGAACTGGGACAAATGAAGGAATACCAGTTGAATATGTAAAAGCTGAGATGGCGATTGCTATGTTGCGAGACCCAAATGGAACCCAAGAGGAGAGCGGGTACATTTTTTAAGGTGAGATGATTTTTAAAAGAATCACATATATCATATAAAAATGCAATTCTTATAAAACCATCATCTTAAAATATAAAAACTTCAAAATCACACTCACCTCTCTTTTTTTGTAAATTCTGCTGATTTTTTTTAAGGTGATATAATTTTTTAATAGGGATTATATGATTTTTCATTAGTTCTTCAGATTTAAATCTCTAGAAACTTTAGATTTGCTGTAGTCTCAGATATCTCTCAATTTCAGTTTAAAAACAAAGTTCGTTCTTAGGATTATCAGTTATATTTTCAGCAGTTTCATCTTCATTTTTGCATTGATCAGTCTCATCTCTCAATTTGAACTTCAGTCTGAAAATTCAATATTTTTTGGTCCTATAGCTTATATCTTCTGCAACAGATGATGACTGTATGACCCAGAATAATGAAGAGTTCATCAAAAGAGAGTGCATACCTTATATTGCATAGTTGTGAGCTATCATGTTGGTATAGTCAATCTTCTCTGAGCCCATGAAAGAAATGTGCAGACCTTTCACTGAATAGTTGTGAGCAATCTTGGTGTTATATTCAATCTCTCTGATATCGTAAAATCCTGTTCTCCAGCCTGGTTTGCCATTGTAAGGTCCTGTTCTTGATTCTGCTGTGCCATTGTAAACTTAACGACACTTACCAGTAATTTACACAATTAGTCAATCTTCTCTGAGCCCATGAAAGAAAGGTGCAGACCTTTCACTGAATAGTTGTGAGCAATCTTGGTGTTATATTCAATCTCTCTGATATCGTAAATCCTGTTCTCCAGCCTGGATTGCCATTGTAAGGTCCTGTTCTTGATTCTGCTGTGCCATTGTAAACTTAATGACACTTACCAGTAATTTACACAATGCAACCTCATTTTGTTGATCTCAGCTATTTATTCATTAGACTACTGTTATCTAGCGTTTAATGGGTTTTACACAATGCTACCTCATTTTGTTGATCTCAGCTATTTATTCATTAGACTACTGTTATCTAGCATTTAATGGTTTTTCTGTTGATGTCAACATCCATTGACACCTGTATATCCTTGGTTATCCTCTGGCAAATCACCAAATATTTCAGACCTCTAATATCCAGTGCTCCCCAGGGACGTGTCTCCGGCCTTGGTACCCCTGTTCCCCCCCCTCCCCCTGTCCCTGTACCTGAAATGTTTCGGGACTTGGGGACGCCTAGGAAATGTCCCCCCTCCTGTCCCCGATCAGTGCAAAAAAAGGGGGGTGTCCCTGAAATGCCCCAAAAAAGGCAGGGGACGGCTAGGGTCCCAGGGACAGCTAGCCGTACTCTATGGCCCTGCAACATTTCACTTTATCTTTTTGTAAAAAACCACATTTTTAAATAAAATAAAAAGGGGTCTATTGGTCACTTTAATTGATGTCATTAGGAGTTTGTTGCTTTTGTTGATTAATCTTTCTATATCAGGTCTGTTTATTGTATTTCTCACTTGTCTGGATGTTAAATCCTTTGATGACGTGGTGAATTCTTCTGCTACTTATAAGGCAGTGGCTTCGTTTTTCTGAGCAGAGTAATATTTATAATTATAATCAATTGATTGATTTTTTATAATCATTTGGTGCATGATTGTGATAAAATCTTAGGATTACTTAATACAGTTTGAAATCTGAAATGTCTATTTAACTTCAAACTGTGCAAAAAGGCTGGTTATGTAACTTCATTTTCTGTACTTCTTTCTGGATGTAAGTGGTTCTTGCATTTAACTGCCAAAGTTTTTGTTTTGAGTAGAGAAAGTGGGGAAATGGTTGGATCTAATGAAGATGAGAGAATGGTGGATCCATTTGCTACTTTAATTGCTGTTATTAGGAGTTTGTTGCTTTTGTTGGTTAGTCTTTCTTTATCAGGCCCGTTTATAGTATTTCTCCCGTCTGGATGTTAAATCCTTTGATGATGTGTGGTGAATTCTTCTGCCACTCATAAGATAGAAGCTTTGTTTTTCTGAGCTGAGTAATATTTATTTGGATACATATTATCTTAAGGTCAAGAATTAAGCTCTCGACAATCCTAGATATCAGACTCTTGGTTATTTAGAAATAAGAATCTTAGTAGCGTCTAAAATTTGAGCTTTCCTGTTTTCTTGAACCTTACATTTTTCTGGGTATGCAAAATAAATTGTCTGAATGTCTTGAGTGGGTTTATTTTCTCTTCTGCTTTTGCTTGGGTTTGTAAAACAAAGAGCACTGATTATGGGTTGGTTTCATGATACAGAAATAGAACCTGCTAATGGAGGAGAAAATGAGAGGGCACCAATGGCCATTGACAGTGGTGACACTAAGAACTCTATCCTTAAACCTGTTGGTGGTATTCAAAAGCAGCGGAAAAACAAATCAGGAGCAAAGAAGCGGACGAAGAGGCGTAAGAATAAAAAGCACGACTTTTAAGTTAATGGATAGTCTGAATATTAGCTTTCTGGATGGCAAAGTTTAATATGTAGTTTTGCTCCAGAATGTTTACTTAACAGCACTATCTGAATTTTTGTTGGTTCCCACCTCAGTCAGGGTGGTGGCCCTGAATGTATTTCTATTCAGCAAGCTAGCTTAGTTTTCCTTGTTTCTTTAGATTGTCAGTTTTGGGCAACATGTCTACCTTCATATTTTGTCATTTAGCACTGTAAATGGTTGGGTGAGGGTGATTGTGGCTTTTTGCCAGTCTTCTTCACTGCTCTGGTTTCACACTCAATTGAACTAAGTTCTGAGCAAATGGGCGTCAACTTATAACTATTAATCATTTGTGAAAACAACAAAAATTAAATATGGAAAAATTATGCTTTGGAATTTTCTGCTCTGATTTAAAATGTATTAAGTGTGAGTGCTGATGTTCCCTTTATTGGTTACGGAGTGATTTTGTATGGTATTGTTGTAACAAATCACCAGCCTAAAACCGATCCACGGAGTCTCATCTGCTGAAATTGTTTGAACTTCGAATGTACATTAGTGATTATGAAGACTAGGAATATTGATTTTCCCAAAGTTTTTGATTGGTCTCTTGGATCTACTTCAAGATGTTCATAAAGTCTATATGTTGTGGTCCCAATGTCTCTAGCGTGTTGGGAGGGCATGCCAAGTGATCAGCATTGTAATCAACATGAAAATTTGCAATATTTGAATACTAATTAAGTTTGTATGATATGGAGAAGAATGGAATAAGTTGGTATAGTTATGGAACAAAGAATACTGTTGTCTGGCAAGGAGAGCTAATCATGGTAGTTTTGTCCAGGATGGGGAAAAATTATAATTTACAACAGAAATCAAATTACAATGACATTTTATTTTATAGGAAGTCGCAAAACTGAAATGTGGGTCTAGGGTGTAATGTAAAAGCCAAAGTGAAACACCGTAATATCATTAATAGGAGCAAAAATTGCATACGAAAGTCGACATTCAGCTTGCTATGCAGCGAAGATACATTTTTCCTCTTTCGCTTCAATTTTTTTAATCTCTTTAAAACTAAATGGTGTAATTATCTCATTGAATCATTTTTTTTCTCGAGGTTATTTTATTTGGAATCTTAGTCGCTTCATCTTTAAAACTATATAGAGAGACACACTTCATCTTTAAAACTACATATTAAAACTACATAGAGAGACACTTCATATTTAAAACTAATGGAGATATTACCTCTTTAAATCATGTTCGTTTAATTTAACATTTTTAGGATTTTATATATAAATTTGCACTAACTATGATATTATTGTAGGTTAAGTGAGTTTTATAGTGGTCATCTTCTAAAATATTAAGTGTTCTCATTAAATCAGATTTTTTTAATTTTTTTTTTAATTTGTTTTTTTCTTTTAAGATTTTAAATTTAGAACATTTCATTAATTGTTGTACAAAGGCAAAAAGGTCTTCTTAATTCAATCCCCTAATATCATATTAGAGTGAAGGCGGTGAGATTGAATAGGGTTGGGTTTTGCACTGTCTAGGTTGGATCTTATGGTTTCTTATAGTTTATTACTTTTTGATTGTTGTTGTGTACAATAGTTTGGTTGTTGTTGCACATTTTTTTGATTCGTTTTGATGGGTTGTTTGGTATGTCCAATATTTCATGGTACTTACTTTATTTGCTTGATGACTCATTTGATATTAAAGGTTGGGGCCCTTTCAAAACTTGTTTTTGTCAATATAAAAAATAACTCTCAAGTTGTCTCCGAAATTTATACTATTTTTTCTTGTTAAAATATTAATCAAGTTATTATGTATTCATTCATCTATATACTTAGGCATATTTCTATCTATATGGGAAAAAGTCTAGACAAACATTTATAAGGGTGCATATCTATTAATCTATGAATGACATTTGTTTATATGAGATAGGTATTTCTTTATCAATTTGAAATAGACATTTATCTAAATTAGATAAACATCTATTCAGACATGATAGTTACATTTATTTATATGAGATAGGTATTGCTTTATCAATTCGAGATAAACATTTATCTAAATGAGAAACTTATGTTCATACATGATAGGTGTTACTCTAGTTTTAGCAAATCTTTTGTGAGTTTGATTAAGCTTTGAAAAAATTCACCATTGATTGTTGGCTTCCGATGAGGTTTTGAAAATCTCATCGGGTCTCGACAAGGTTATCCTAACCAATTATTGTTCCGCCACTCTCAAAGTTAAAGCTCATTACGTCTTAAATATGTTAGTCTTAAATTATGCTTTGGTCAACTTTGTCGGCTTTCGGCTAGGTTCTTAGAACCTCATCGAAACTTGACGAAGTTTTCACAATCAAGCCTAGAGCCGACACAACTCAAAGCTTTCACTTTCCTCATGGTTCTGGAAGTGAGGAAACATTTCAGAACTTTCTTGAGGTTTCGAAACCTTCGTCGAAGGTCAACATGGTTTCTACAACCTTGAGGAAAGCTAGTGAAGTTACTTTATTGGAAGTTATTTTTCAAGGCACGATCTTAATAAAGCCTTTCAAACACTTGAAGGGATTTTAGAACCTCTATCAAAACCCAACAAGGTTCTTCAAACCAATGGACTCATTGACATACTTTCAGAGTCTCTTTTTCAAAATTTCAACTGTTAAAAATAAATGTTGGACGAGAAAAACTCGCACACGCCAAATTTTAAGTGCATCATTAATGCTCACTTACTACTCTAGAGCATTAATTGTGGGTGCTTATATAAGGATTATACTACTAAAAGAATTCATTTTGACCCGCACTCAAGAGCAAATTTGTAGAGGACGAAAGAGCGGGATTGCGAAGGACGTGCAAGCAAGAGGTTACAATATTCAACCCTAATATAAAGGTACAATGAAACTCTCCTTTGCTAGGTTTTCTACAAGGTGATATAAGAAGAATTTTCACAAATTTAGAGACAAAAGTGATTTCTATAGCCCATACAATCACTCAAATTGTTTCTTGAACATGAACTGTGGGCAAGTTCACTCAATTACGGTCATCATGAAGTATAAATACTTGGGCTATGAACACTTGTCTAGTTTATCAAGCACATTACTAGAAATTGGGGATACTAAGCTAGGGCACATAAACTTAGATGAATTTTGGGAAAGAATTGGAAAGGAAGATAGTTCCCCAATAACCCAGAGATTAATTGAAAATGGGTTGTTGCAAGTCACAACTTTTCCCATGGCAATGCAATGTACATACCTAGCCATAGAATGCATAAACCATTATGATTCTAATACAAGAGAAATTAGAACAAATGATAATCCACTAGTCATCAAGGTAAATGGATATACTTTTGCTTCATGCTTACATTTACTAGAGAGAGAAGAGTACATAAACTTCAATTTTATCCTTTCACACCAATGTTTTCAAGAGAAGAAAGGTCAATATAAAATGTAATTGCCTGAGAATGGTTTGCCACCCCCAAAAAAGGCAATTCTCAACTACCCAAAGAGCTACATAGAACTTGTTTTGCGGATGAGATTTCAAACATGATAGATCTACACAGACTAAAAGGTAATGAAAAAGCCCACAACTTTGAAGATTAGATGTGTTTCTTCATCTAGATAATTATTCATGGTGAACAATATCTTGATTGGGCTCAACTTATCAGTGATCAAATGCACTCAATGATAGTCTAGTTTCCACTCAACAGATCCTTCTATGTCTTCTTATCTACTCTATGCTATTGCATGTACAAGACCCTGGCCAGGTTTGCGACCAGTCGAGGTTCATGATGAAACAATCAGGTTTATGATTACTATACTCAACTCCAATTGGAAAGGAGTTTCAAGAGTTATAGACAAGTAAATGCATTTAAGATATGGGCTTAAGAATTTTTCTAGAGGTTGTCCAACTAATTGATACATACAAAAACCATTTTTTACAGTTTCAAAGATTCACATACATTAGAATTGGGGGATTTGATGGGTTGCCCTACAAATTGCCTAAGTATGCACATGATAAGCTGGTTCTTATTGAGGTATGCAGGTAGGTGGCTGGGGTGAATAAAAGGTGCCAAGAAAGGAAAAAGGCAGGTATCCAATTCCCCATTAGCCTTGGTTATTATTCTTGTAAATCCATGTCTGATGCTATTAGTATTGAAGACTTGGTGAAGTTCTCTATACAATTTTATGAAACGAGATTTCCTTTTGACAATAAGAAATTTGTTAATGATAATCTACATCTAGGGCTAGGTTTCTACCACATTCTGGATTTAGAAGACTATTGGGCAAATTGTGCAAATGAATATGAAGTTCGAAGAAGTTAGATGAGATTGTCACTAAAGCAAATTGTAACATTCAAATTAAATTGGGATATCCAAGGTATTGCAGATGATGAATTGGACCTAGTGGAACCAATTTTTATTAAACATGTAAAGACAACCAATCTTGTTAATAGATTGAAGTATTGAAGATATTGAGAGTATTGATGCAAAAATTGCAATGTGTTACCATGGTTTTGATCCCCCCTTGAAACCATGTCCACCCATGTAAATTTTTCCCTGTTAAAAATTGTCGCTCCTTCCCATGGATTTTGAAACCATATCAGGCTCCGCTTAGGTTGTCACAACCTTGTTTACATCCAATGCTTCAAAAACTAAGTCTAAGGTTCACTTTTGTAGTCGATCCTTTGTAAGTTCCAAGAACTGTGCCGGAGCTTGAGGTGTCTCTCACAACCTTTACAACTGTTGATAAAGAGAAAAGAAAGTTAAAATGATTGCATAACTTTATGTAGGTTTCAAAACCTTTGTCGGTCTTCGACAAGGTTGTTGAAACCATACTTTCTTCCGACAATGAGCAAGTTTTGAACTCTTTCTTTTCCAAAGAGCAACACAATGAAGATTATACAATGAAGGTGGTATTTCAGAATCGTACCTAAGTTTCAAAACCTTTGTCGGTCCCTGACAGGGTTATTGAAACCGCTCAATTGGCTAAAAAGCTTTACTAGTTGTTCTTTTTCAAATATTCAAAATGATATTTAAGCAAAAAGAAAGATTGCAAAGCCCACATGTGCCAACCTTAATGGGGCATCATTGAGGACTATCTACCACTCCCTAACATTAATTGTGAATGTTTATAGTCGAATTGAGCTATTCAAAGGGCTCATTTTAACTAGCAGCTGGAAGAGAATTCTACACGAGACGAAGGAGGAAAAATTACAAAATTGTCACGACTGGTAATTTTCAAAACTTGGGGCACACTTTAAAGGTATGCTACTCTCATGTTGAGCTACAATTTACTAGAAGATAATTAAATTATACCCTAATTAGGGAGAATTGTATTCGCACAAGCATTTTCCCCATTTTTCTTTGCGAATTGGGCATATATTATTGGGATTTTTCATCATGAATTTCAAGTACCAAGGCTAGAAATACTTGTTTGGTTTGACTAGTACTATGCCGAAGATTAGCAATACAAAATTAGGGCATGCGAATTTAGATGAATTCTGGGAAACAGTTGGAAAGGATGACCAACTGCCCATAACCTAATGGTAATTAATTGAAAGTGGGTTGTTGCAAGCTGCAACATTCCCAGTGGCTATCCAGTGCCCTAACCTACTGTTGGAGTTTATAAATCATTACAAGCCTCAGATGAGGGAAGTGAGGACAAATGATAATCGGTTGGTGGAAAAAAATCAAAGAGAAACTTTCGCCTCTTGCTTGAAAATCCCGGGGAGGCAAGTATATGCAAATTTTGATTTTTCCTCCTCATACTATGCTTTTTTAGAGAAGAAAGGGTGGTACAAAAATGTAATTGTTGATGAATGGTTTGCTACGCCAAAGAAAGGAAAATCCTAGTGTAGACACCCAAAATTGATCACTCCCATATGATCAAATTTTCTTCTTTATTCATCAATTTTGTCAATATTAATTTATTTAATTAATATTGCGCTTCCCACATAAGACTTTTAAAGTGTTTAATTCAATAATTGAATACTTTATTTGGTGCTTTTATCTTCCCTAAATTAAATAAATACACCAATTTATTTAATTTAGTCATCCTAATCTATTGAATTAAAATCAATTTAAAATTCCTCTTTTTTCACCCCTTGTCACATCCTCCATAATCCATCTCTAATATGAATTAATTTAATTAATTCATATTTAGGGTGTGCATCCTCTTAATCAAGGATTAATGTCACATCCTCCTACATTTGCCACTTGTATTTAATCTTCCATTAATTATCCTAATCAAGTGTTTGCACAACTTTAATCAAAGTCATTAGCCATTTCTAGCACCACTTTTTGGTCAATTCTTTCATTTTTCCTTTTTGGACATTGACCCTCCTTTCCATGAGAATTTTTAATTCTCATTTATTCATCCCATTTCTCTCTCCTCTCCATGTGAATTTTTAATTCACATTTTGTCTTTCCAAGGCTTCTAGAACCTTGGACTTGTCACAATCTCCACATGTGACCAAGTCCCACATTTTTGGAGCCCACCTTTTATCCTTTAGATTCTCCTAAGAATGTGAATTTTTAATTCACATTTATGTTTTCAACCACCTTTCCTTTTCCCATGTAGATTTTTGAGGAATTCCAAAATTCCTCAAATGTCCCTTTCACTCCCACTTGGGGACAAGAAATCCCTTTTTAAGGAAATCTTCTCACTCCCCAAGGTACTTGTCCTTCCTCCACCTCAAGTACCTTTTGGCCACCTCACTTACACCTCATCTCCTCTTAGCCACTTCACCATTCACATGTCAAGATGTGAGGGCTTGTGAGTTCTCAACCCACCATGGCCCTTCATCTTGGCCTTGTTGGATGCATCTTGACAGTTGAATTCTCTAGAGAATTCAAATTCTCCTATAAATACCCCCTCCTCAAGGGCATTTACAACACTTAGCCATTTGATAACTACATGCTGCCAATTTGCCTTCACTATCATCTAGCCATCATTTTGCACATTCAATTTTTCATTTAGCCACTCAAGAGCCATCAAGGAGCATACATATTAATCCAAATCAAGGGCCAACCAAGGAGTTTCAGCTGCAAGGAGGAAGGTATAACCATTTATCTTCATTTAACATTTTCCTTTTTGTGTTTTCAAATTCCTTAGGCTAATCATGAGGTGTTTCATTATGTTTTCCATTGCATTTTAATTGCTTAGAATAGGTTAGACATTTTGGTACCACACCTAGTTTCCTAAGAATATGCATAGAAACCACTTCATTGATGAAATTTCTAACATACTTGTGCTCCTACATGTAGGTTAAAAGGTAGCAAGAGAGCACATGATTTTGAAGAATGGATGTACTTCTTCATGTAGATCATTATTCATTGTGCACAATTCTTAGATTGGGAACATCTCATCAGTAAATAGATGCATTCTATGATTACTCACTTCCCAGTTAACAAGTTCCTTTATATGTCCTCCCATTTTCTTTATGCCATTGTTTGTACTAGACCTTGGCCTGGATTGAGATCAAATGTAGTTCAACCTCAAGATGTTCAAATTTTTGATTACTATGACAAGTTGTAGTTAGGGAAGAGTTCTCATTATTATAAGAGAGTAAATGATACATTTACTATGAGGATGGTGCAAAAAATTCAAGGGGATATAGGTTTGAGAATCTCTGCCTAGGCCATACAATTAATTGACACCTATGGAAGTCATTTTATACAATTTCAAAGGTTTTCATATATTAGAATTGGAGGATTTGATGGTCTCCTAATCAAGCTCCCTAAATATGTAGAAGATAAATTTGTCTTGATAGAGGTATGTAGACAAGTGGCAGAGGTGAAGAAAAGATGCCAAGAAAGGAAGAAGGTTGGTGTACAGTTCTCTATTGGACTTGGCCACTTTTCTTGTAACTCCATTTCAGATGCCCTCAATATTGAGAGGGATCTTTTCAAGTACACATTGCAGTTTTATGATAGAAGGTTTCCTTTTGATAGTAAGAACATTGTGAAAAATAATCTGTAACTAGGTCTTGGATTCAATCATGTTCCAAACCTAGAAGATTACTGAACTAATTGTGCAAATGCAAATGAAGTGAGAAGGAGAAGTTGAATGAGGTTAACCCTGAGGAAAATTGTTACATTTAAATTAGATTGGGATATCTAAGGTATAGAGGATGATGAATCCGATCTATTGGATCCCATTTTTGTTAACCATACTCAAACTTAACCTATTGTATCCATGGATTGGATTATCAAAGAACATGAAACTATTGAAGCAAAGATTGTTGTTGTATTGAAGAGAACACAAGAATGGGTAGCGAGGAAGAATGCAAAAAGAATGCTCCTCCCCAAACATGCAAGACACTTAACTTCAAGAAGAAAGCAACCAAGGGCTTTCTTTCTCAGGTATGCAAATCTTGTTAGGAAATAATGCATCATACCCACAATCTTAATCCATTTCCAACATAACCCCATGAGAGAAAAGCATGCATGCAATTAACCATAATGCATATATCAAAATAGACAAGCCCCAAGATAACACAAGATATACCCTGGGAAAACCCTCAAGAGGGAAAAACCCAGCCTCCAAAAACATCCATACTCCATTTATTATTCAACAATGAAGCAATACAAGAGTTACAATGAATACCTCTGAAGCATCAAGCCTCTCCAATGTATCCTCTATGTATCCAAGCATGAATCCACACATCCAATGCCATGCTTCACATATGCACTCCTCATAAAGACTCACTAATGATAGTCCACTCACCCAACCAACCTTAACCACTAAACATGTGCTTGCTTTTATAGATTCAAGCTCACACAAATAAAACCAAGTGGTAAGATAAAACCATATACTACAAAACCATGTAAATGCAAAACTACTGACCCCTTATTTAATATTGGGTACCAAGTTTTCACTTTGTTAAATATTCCCTAATATTAAATTATTATCCCATGTCTCACACATTAAATAATAATATAATGTTACAATACAACATAAAAGTGGTCCTCAAATAATTACCTAGTGTGATTAACCACACCTCCTAGGCACATCACAACTAAATAATTATTTAATTACAACATTATAATATAACATTTTATGCAATGGTGTACAACACCATATCCCATCATTCTCCCACTTGTATACATTGCATAAGGGATCAATCAATGAAATTCATCATAGCCATACATGTAACCACATAAATATCCAACATACTCTCATGCTCCATCAAGATACCTACAATAAAATCAAAGTGATCACCATCTCAAGCAAGAAATCCTCTCATCCTCCAATGTGCAACCTATGGAAGAAAAAGAACATACGAAGGTGAAGATGCACCAATCCAAGAACACAAGAATCAAATCCAAGTGATAAAAAAGGCTCCAAACAAGCTGCTATCATAGGTGAAAAACCCACATGATAAAAAATAACATCCACAACACATGCTAATACATCCAACCATCCATACCTCCTAGGTATTAATAGCATCAGTAAACTCATGCCAACAACATATGCAAGCCATAAATCACAATCACAAGTTCGTTGTATCAAACTTGTCAATGAAGAACATACATATCTAGGAACTCTCACTGCATGGGTAATGTCAAAGCATATCAAGTATACCAATCAACACTATATGAAGGTGTGATAAATGATCAATAGTGAAGTACCAAGAAAAATCACAACGATCTACACATGTAACACCAACAACTGCATAACCTCTCACAAGTCACCACCATCCTCCCGAATCATATGTACATGAAATTGCAGGAAGGAACCAAAGAATGAAGAGAGAAAACTTGTAAACCATAACATGTCCTTCTACCAACACCTTAAAGTGCAATGTTGTGTCAAGTATGATCTCCTAACAACCCTAAATGAAAAAGCCTCAAAAACACCCAACCACTCAAACTCATGGATCAAGTACAACATATGAATCATGCTATAATGCCAACATGGATGTGAGCTTCTCTAACCAAGAAGATCAATCTCAAAGTATCCATTCCAAAAATAGGAAATCAACCTAATAACCATCTCCTAAACTCCTCATCAATGAATATTGATAACATAGAATCAAATGCACAAGGAGATAACCATGCTAAACATCCATCAAAATGAATCCTCAAAAACTATCCATACATAGCTCAAGATCCATATCTATGAAAGATAAAGCAATACAACTCATTCTAAATAATCCTCAAATGAGTGATCTGTATAGGATCTAGACTAAATTGCGTTTGAATGCTTAATTAAAAACAACTTTGCGAAATTTTAATTCATGCATACATTAATGAAATTATGCATCAAAACTTAAGGTGAGAAACAAAATTGAGAGAGAAGAAGATAGAAAGTGCAAATAGAGTTTGATTATGGAGTTCACCACAAACGTGACTACGTCTCCGGGTCGGCTCCAACAGAGTACGACCGATCCGATTAATCTCCAAAATCAATTACAATGATGCCCCAAGACCATCACTTCGGCAGCATAACAGTGCTCCAACGTACAAAAAGGCTTAGAAAATCTCCTACGTATCACCTATCAACTGTTCCTCTGATACACATAACTTCACCTGCAAAAATCTCATTAGCTCCTAAGAGCATACCCCCCTCTTTTATACATACAATTTGCCTAAAAAAACTTAACAAAATATTAAATGATTAACCACCCCCTTAACATCTCGTACAAAACCAATTCTTTCTTTTAGACCCCTTTTGGTTTTAGTAGTTAGGTGGTTTGTTAACATTTTTGGCTTTATAAGCCATTTGTTATGAGTTCGGCCTTAAAGCTTCAACAAAAGAAACTGAACTCCACTAAAACAAAACATTTTTCGGTGGTGTGTTGGCAAATTATAATTTTGCTTGACTGGAGGTTAGGCGTTCAAACCGTCGGCCTTCGTTTGTTTAACAAACACCAAAAATTCAAACAACAAAAGAAACATGAGTTCAATATTTGTTAAACGGACGCCGGGCGGTGCAACGGTAAGCCAACTAGCTCGCATGTGGTAAGTCACGGGGTCGAGCCCGTCGGCTAACAATATAAACTTTTGTTGAATTAACAAACTCAACCGATGCCGACACAGAATGGAGGAGGAGACATGCGTCGCATAGGAAGACCACCACGTGGCACAAGCTGATTCGCCAATGGATACACGTCACCACTGACTCATGTTGACTGTGCTACGGACTGCTGACTGGACCGATGACTGCTGCCACGTGGATGTTGTCGTCATCGTACGGATGACACGTGTCAACCGCGGATTGGTCCACCTTTGATTGCACATATGCTGATGTCATCATGTACGGATGCTGACGTCATCACTGTACCTTCAAGTCAACAGAAACTTTGACCGGCCGTATCTCCTGCGTACGAGCTCCGTTTTCGATGAAACGAACTTCGTTGGAATCGTCTCAACGAGCACTTCGTGATGAAGCAATTTTTGGTGAATTTCGTGATGATGATTTTTTTGCTTCTTGTCGGCCCCTAGTACACTGTTTGACCAAACCTTTGACTGGCCATAACTTGTGCAAACGGACTCCTTTTCACTCCGTTCAAGTTGCGCTGGAATCAGGACACTGAGATTTTTCTGATGGTGCTGAAATTTGGAGTATCAAAGACATTTCAATTTTCACTGAAAATATCCCCCGGATCAGGCCTCCCCACTGGAGAACTTTTGGACCTCCAAAAGTGGTATTTATTCAAACATAAAGTAAGAACTTGGCCTCCCCACTTGTCCTATATCATCTGTACATCTGAATACCCTGCTCACAATCACAACAAAGACTGCAACAACATTGTTGAACATAAACATCACTTTATCACTTCCATAAGCATCTACATCAACTCTTGTAGCCACTAACCAACAAACGTTGACTAACATCAAGCTAAACAATAATGCAAATATGAAAGAGAACAAATCAACAACATATCGATCCTTCACAACAAGAACATTTTTACCCAAGGGACCACTAATGCTTTCAATCACCATTCCCTCATGCTGTACTGTTGGTGCATCCTGTGACATCTGACCCTGGTTAGCTACTCCAAGTTCCTGTCTAGAACCACCTGTGCTGACAGACATAAGAGTTAAATCTTTACTTGCATTAATCACCCTCTTTAATTGCCCTGTGTTTGTAAAAGAACGATCAGTCTTAATCCTGTGAGAATGTACAATATACTGAATGCCATCTTTAAAAAAATGATAATGATTCTTTTCCCTGTAGAAAATAGCTTTCCGATCATATAGATAAGGGCTACCCAGAACTATCCCACAGATATCTAGTGGAACCACATCAAATTGTACTTCATCCACAAACTTACTAGTGATTGCAAATTTCAAAGTGCATTGTTTTGTTACTTGCAACTTATCATTCTCGCAAATCCAACCTAGTGGATAAGGTTTCTTATGCAATGTAGTTTTCAATCCCAAGCTTCTTACAACACTTTCAGAAATTAAGTTAACTTGAGAACCACTATCTATGAGTGCATCAATTTTAATGTTCTTAGCAACAACCCTTAAATGAAAAAGCTCATTCCTCTTCACATCTTTAGAGACATCATTAACTTTAGAAGTAGAAGCACAACTATCAAAAGAAACACTGGAATTAGGAGCTTTACCTTTCATACCCATAGCTGTTATCTTAGTTTCATCATCAGAATCGGAACCAAGATCCATAACAACATTTGTGGCTTTCTCCTTACCCTTCTGTTTCTGATTCTGTCTTTGAGCCCACTTAGGCTTCAATTTGGGATGCAACATCCAACAATGATCTTCATCATGACCCTTCTTGTCACAATGAGAGCAAGAAATCTTGTCATCCTTCTTGATTGTAAACATGCCTTTTTCTGTCTACGCAACCTTAGAGATTTCTTTACATCATT
>VDFB02391698.1:0-10409 GCA_007258455.2 Sequoia sempervirens
AAAGACTCTAAAAAGGTATGCACAAAAAAATCATTCTGAAGACTAGATTATAGGAGACAAGAATAGTGGAGTACAAACCCAGAGAAAAATTGGAAGTGCAAATGAACAGGTATATTTTGCATTATTGTAAGAAAATGAACCAAAGTCCTATATAGAAGCAAGCAAAGAACAAGGATGGATAAAAGCCATGGAAGACGAGTTGACTTAGATAAGGAAGAATGAAACTTGGGAACTAGTCCCAAGAATTAAAGGCAAGAATGTCATTGGTACTAAGTGAGTGTTTAGAAACAAGCTGAATGAAGATGGAGAAGTAATCTAGAACAAAGCTAGACTTGTGTGTAAAGGATATGCTCAGGTTGAAGGTATTGATTTTGAAGAGACATTTTCTCCTATAGCAAGACTAGAGGCTATCAAAATGTTTTTGGATATTTCAGCTTTCAATAATTTCAAAGTATAGTAGATGGATGTGAAGTCAGCATTCTTGAATGGACAGTTGGAAGAAGAGGTCTACAATGAGCAACCATAAGGCTTTCAATGTTTAGACAAACTGGATTATGTGTGTAGATTGAAGAAGGCCATGTATGGACTGAAGCAAGCCCCTAGAGCTTGGTATTCCATGTTGGACAAGTATTTGCATTAGTAATGGTTTCAGAGAGGAAGTGCATATAGTAATTTGTACATTAAAACATAAGGTGATCAACTATTGGTTGTTGTAGTCTATGTAGATGATATTATCTTTGGTGGAAGTAGTGAAGACATGTGCAAGGTGTTTCAAAATGCAATGAAAAGTGAATTTGAAATGTCAATTCTTGGAGAATTAAATTTATTCCTTAGTTTATAGATTTCTCAATCAAATAAAGGCATATTTATTTCTCATAACAAGTATATAAAGGAAATATTGAGTAAATTCAAGATGGAAAAATGCAAATCGGTGAGTACACCTATGGTTACAGGATGTAAGATGAGTAAAGATGACAAATTTTCTCTAGCAGACCAAACCTTGTATAGGTCCATGATTGGTAGTTTATTGTGTGTGATTGCTTCTAGACTGGATAAAATGTAGGCAGTTGGATTGGTAGATATATTTCAGGCAACACCTAAAGAAACTCAAGTCAAAGTTGTGGAAAGAATATTTAGGTATTTGAAGGCTATGACAAATTTTGGTTTGTGGTATCCTAAGAGTGAAAACTTCACTCTGACTGCACACACAAATGCAGATTGGGAAGGAAGCATAGATGACCAAAAGAGTACAAGCAGTGGAGATTTCTTTCTTGGTGATAGTTTAGTATCTTGGCTAAACAAGAAATGATACTTGGTTTCGTTATTTATGATACAAGAAAAATATATTGAAGCAACTTCATGTTGCACCTAAGTATTGTGGATGAAGCACAACTTGGAGGAGATGAAGACTGAGTTTGATGAACAGATTTATATTCTTTGTGATAGTACCAATTCTATAAACATAACAAAGAATCTGGTAATGCACTCAAGGATAAAACACATTGCAATCAAGTATCATTTTCTAAGGGAGAAGGTTGTAGAGAAAGAGGTAAAGTTGGAGTATGTTGAGACTAAGGAACAAGTGGTAGATATTCTCACAAAACCACTTCCTAAGGAGACTTTGAATTTCTTTGGTAGAAGTTGGGAGTTGATGCTCCCTCCTCTTGAATCTAGAGGAAGTATAAGTTGAGGGGGAGCTTGGTATCCCTACCACAAGAAGGCTTGGTGGTATTGTGGAATTTTTTTAGAAGTAGTGCGGTATGGAATCAAGGGGAGATTTCCTTAAGAAGCTTTGATGAATGCTCTGCATTCCTTCACATTTAAAGATTTAGTCTTATAGTTTGGAAATTTGACAGAGGCAGGTGAGAAGTAGGTATGTTCCTATTTTCAAAATGTATAAGCTATTATAGGTGTTTCCAGGGCTTATAGAATAAAGTTTGTGTTGTTGCAGTCAGTAAGAATTAGATAAATGCTCTACATTTCTTCGTAGTTGCAATTTTGGTCTTGTGTTTTGGAGGATGAGTTTAAATTGTCTCTCATTTCAAGTTTTAGGTGTTGTGGTGTATTGAAAAAGGGGGAGTTTTGAGCTTTTCCATTGATGTCAAAGGGGGAGAAAGTGGAAATCAAAATACTATATCCTCTAAGGAGAGAATTGGAAACTCAGTGGGGAGAAGACATAGATTTTTCTTTGTGTGTGGCCAGTATTTTGATGTTTGTCATCAATGACAAAGGGGTAGATTGTTGAACAAAGGTTTTCATTGATGTCAAAGAATATATGATTAGAGGTGGCACTATCTTTTAGGAGTTCAATGTGAACCAAATGGAGTTGTTTTATCATACCTTTTTGTATTGGTAAGTGTACTATCATATCATTTTGAGCTGCAAAGATTTGTAAAAATATATATTACTAGCTATATTGGAGTGTCTGTGGTCCAAAAGTATGTTGTATATCAAGAGTTATGTGTATGCTTGCAATATCATGCATTCATCTATTCACTATGAAAAAAATAATCTAGAAGGTTGTATCAGAATGTTTCAGTTCAGTGTTGGTTCATTGTTTCTCAGGTATCATTTTTTGGAGGTGTTGTAGGCTCTATGGCCTAAAAGGAAAGTATGTCTATACATGTTCTATCTTATTCCTAATTTTTCAGAGGATACATTCAACATGCAAAAAGATTGAAGTGATAGAAGGTTCTTTGTGTCTGTCTATCAACCATTTGGTGTTCGTGATGTGTGCAATAACAATTAGTAACATGCAGTATTCAAAGGTAGCATGTGGTGTTAGGATAGGATTTGGTTAAGGTTTATGTGGTAGTACATGATATCATGTTCTTTTGGTGGAAACAAATTTGTTTTAGGGCCAACTTGCTACACGTCTCATGTAATTTGAATTTAGGTCCACCCCATGTCATCCTGGTTATTTACAAACCCCTAGTTGACATGGAAGAGTGTTAATGTAGTGTCATGTATATATTCCTCAGTTGCGTGGACACATAATGTGAAATATAATTGAATAGAAGGTGGTGAATATAAAAGGAGATAATTGTGAAGCCAAAGTCATTTAGAGAGAGTTGCATCTCAAAGTGTGTGTCATTATTAGAAGATCATAAGGAGTTTAGAAGAGTGTTTGTAGCCAATTCAGAAGTGTATGAGATGTATTTGGCTATAATTGAAGGTCCATAAGCTTTATCTATGTAATCTGGTAGGACTGGTGTTCTACCTTTTGTACTAATCTATGTTGGGGATTGGTGTCTCCAATAGGTTGGTTCCTATAGATATAATAGGGGATTAGTTTCTCTGGTAGGTTGGTGCCTACTTCATATTGTATAATTCACTTGTGAACTTGGATTTAGATGGGAGCCATCGGGGGGATCACCTACACCTACCCAAACTAATGAGTGACCTGGTGTCAGTAGTCAATCATGTTGCATCCTCCACAACTACCTCCTATTGGACAACTAGGTCTCCATCCACCTATACGACTGCCATCTAATGTCCTGGGGCCTCAATACATCTATCTTCTGCTACCAACACTACAAGTCTCCATATCACTAGTTGCATATTAGGGGGTATGCTTGTGCCAAAGGAAATCCCTATGCTAGGCCAAGTGAATACCCATTCGGTTGTGTGCAATGAATGTGCTTGACCACCCACACTTGAAGAAGTGTGCAGGTGATAATGCTATGGTACTTGTAGTGGATGTACCGCTTGAGGTCATGATATAGGTGTGCAAGCATGTTGTGACCCCAAGTGAATAATTTCCTCTGCTCCTCCATCACTCAAATGTAATGGACAAGGCCCTCATGGAGGTGAGAGCCTCACCAATCCATCACGAATCATAAGGTGATCGTCACGATCATCACCTGGTGAACCAACAACATCACCATGTGACCTTGCTTGAGCCAACATATGTAGATATACCCACTTGTTTTCTCTAAGACTACACAGTCGAGGTAGTACTATTGAGCAGCCTGAGCATCTTGTGTTGTCTTACCCTCCTCATATTCAACTCACTCTCCATGAATGGGTAGGTGCAAGATGTGATAGATCTCCTCTAATATAATTGTCATCTCCCTTGTTGGGAGATGGAATGTAGATGTATCTTTGTCCCATCGCTCCATTAATGCCATGAGAATGGGGGCATGGAACCAGATCTTTGTCATGGCATACACCCACCAGAGTTTGATGTGCTATAGCAAACCATAGTCATGCACATCGATCTCATTTTTGCGGTTGCGTAGTAGTGAAAAAATCATCCCACTACTATGCTCTGATCTCAAGTCACTCTTGCAACAATATAAAATTTCATGTCAAAACAATCTACATCTCAAAAATATTCTAACTCTACATCATCAACAATTTCCTAAGTCTTCCTTTGAGACTACAACATGCCGTGCAAACATCTGCATGACACACTGGCGTTTGAGGCCGAATTGGTCGATGATAGCATGCGCCAATAGGACCCCAATGCGACTGAAAAATGATGGTGTGTCGATAGGAAACCAATGCATCCTTTGAATGCTATTATGCCAGATGGACACCTAGGATGGTCGAGAAAATTAAAAAAGCTAAAAAAAATGCTAAAATGATAAGCTGGGTGATTTTTTTTTTTGTACCTCATCAGGTGGGTTGCCTCTCTCCACATTGATGTGTAGCTGGTCGATCCTCAATAGCCTAAACTCTCATCTATGAAGCATTTTTCTAACATATCTCTCAAAAATTCAACAAACTCCTTGCAATGAATAGTGAAAATAACCCTTCCATGGGCCCACTCGAGACATATATATAGGCTCATTTTTGCTCATTTTTCACAATGAAAATGTTCCTTCCATCTTTCCTGTTTTCACCCCACCTAGCTGGGGGAAAAAATAGGAGGGGGCATATACTCACTTATTTATCATAATTTTTCTTTTGATTCATCAAAATTTTCTTAAGCATTCGTCTTTCCATGGTAGCTTCTTCCGATTTCAAAACTGACCTGATTTTGAGTTTTGCAGAACAAAAATTCACATCAAATGTTGTAGTTTCTTGTTGAGCTCAAACATTGGGGGCAGCATCAGTATCCACCTGCTTGACCTCTATGGCCTCTACAGTATCCTTTTTCATAAAAAAAAGTAAAATTTCAATTTTAAATTTGGTGCTTGTGTCTTCTTAACTACTTTAGTGCAAGTGATTTTTCTCAAAAATTTAGCTCATTAAAGTGGGGGAAAATGTAGTGTCATAAAATTGCACTCCGTGGCAATTTCACACTTACGCATTTAGTATGTTGCATTAATGACAAAAACCTATAAGTTGGAATTTCATGATTCCAACTCCATAGGAGACAATGATGAAGCACTAGTAACCTGAATGTCTCATTCTTGCAAAGTTTGGAGTAGGATGCTTGTGTGACATGCTAGCATCCCCAAACTTTTTGAGATTCAAATGAGAATATTTCACGTCCTTTTCCTATAGCATGTGTCATTGTTACATAAATGTAGATGTAATAGCTCCTCCCACCCATGTAACCTCACAAAAATCCACGTTTTCCTCTCATTCTCATTCATTCTCACCTTCTAGCATTCATTCTCACTCTCTCACTCAATCTTCTTCATCTTTTCCCATTATCTCTTTCTTTCATAGCAAAGCTCTGCTGGATTTCTATCAAAGCAACAGTCAAGGCTCTCTTACATGCAAGCACATCACGTTTATTAAGCCAAGAGGGGAGCCATAGACTATTGGTAACACTCTCTTGTCTATTTAATAATATGAATTTGATCACGTCTTTATAATCCTGATAAGGGTTCTCCTCCTTTGTGGGGTTTGTTTCTAACACACATCTTTACATTTCATGTATTTTTGTCTATCTCTATCTATTTGGTTGTTTGTGGAGGTGGAAACACCAAAATGGGGGTTTGACTAAGGCAAGCCCTAAAACAACCCCAACATTTTCTCCTCTCTATTTTGTGTGCAAATGTACAAATTTGAGAAGTCGTACATTGTAGACTCAAGGCTCTTACTTTTTGTTTCATCGAGGACGATAACACGGGGTGTAAACATCGCCATGACACACTGTCCTCTGTGGCTAATGTTGAACCCCCTTAGAGGTGAAATCTACGAGTTTTGTAGTTTTTGTTTCTATATGCCATATATTTTAATCTTGTTATCAATTTTTGTTATTAAGAAACTTTATCATTCTTGTCCTTGATAGTTTAGAATTTCATTTCATTAAGTTGTGTACACATTCTTTATTCTTTATCTTGTCACCTAAGCTTTGTTCCTTGAGGTAATCGAGGGCCATTTTCTCCTTGAATACTCTCCTTTTCTTGATTCTCGAGAGTAGTGAATCCCCTCTTTTATAGGTGGGAATATATGATCACCAATGTTCTCATTTTATGTACTTGATTTATCTTGCAAATTATAAGCTATTCATGTAAGCCTTTTCTCCTCTATTTTGTAGGACTTCATGGGAGAACATATACAAAAGGCATATCATCATGATCACATCTTGCAAGCCCTATTACTTTATATGGACTCCATAAACCCTTTGGGGTGTATCCTTTTAATGTGCATGTTTGTGAATGCTACATACTTAGAGATGTGTGATTACTTTAGGATTCACATGCACCTCAAAGTGGAATAAAATGCAATGGTAAAAAAATCATCCCAATGCATTTTCCCATTTAGTTTTGTGCCTATTTTATGGTAATGCCTTGATACATGTGCATGATAACAAATGGCCAACTTGTGCAAAGTTGGTCCCATTTACCTAACTCTTATCCACACACAATCCTTTCCTTATTGATATATGTTACTCCTAAGTGCACATGTTGCCATACACCTGGATTATCTATCTATTATTCATGTTCACACATGTACTCATCCCTAGATAACCTCTACCTCTCATGATCTAATCTATTTTTCTAGTCGTAGGTCAAGTCTCTAATCACAAGGTTGCCCCCATACGTGCAAACTTGGCCTACCTAAATTCAAATTTAATGAATTATTTTTCTTTACAATTCTTTTGCATTCATTCTAGACTATCAAACAATAATTTGTGGCCTCTCATTATTTTAAAGCATTTAGAAAAGCAACCAATAACAACAAATTTGGATTTGGTTCTTAAAATAAATAAGAAATTTGTTTTCTATGTGTTTGTTTGTTGTCTTCAATCATTTTGTCAATATAATTGACTTGGTACCCTTACCTAGTTTGACACAAGGGAGTAATTATCATGGCTAGTGCAAACTAGAAAACATACTAACCCCTTTTCCATATAAGAGATCAAACAATCAACTTTTAAATTGTGCTAAGAACAAAATCTACATATTAAAAAGGTCGAGTTTGTGGCCACAAGTCTAGTTTGCAACCACCATCCTAATCTAGAGTGACAAAGTTGAGTCAGAGTAGAGTAGAGAAGAATAATATGGTTTTGAGATGTACATTTGAATTTCAAGAGTATTTTTTGACCTTGAACACAGATTCCAAAATCTTACTCTTTTTGAAATACACTCTTCGACCATCAAACTAAATAAGATCCTTTCTCACATATTCCAATATCATAATTTGACACATTGTGGAAAATACCTCTTACTTATCAATTGATGAGCTAAAGGGGCTCTGTAATGAATGGTTCATAAGGCACAACACTTGTTGAAGGTTTTGCAAATGGGGTTGCAAGCTAAGTGAGCTTAACCTTGGAGAAAACTCCATGGTTAAGCACACTTAAGTTAGAGTAGTACTTGGATGGGTGACCTCCCGAGAAGGTCCAATGCTTTACCACTATGAGCATCACCTAGATGCAATGAGTGCCTAAGTGGACCATTCGCTGTCATGAGAGATGGGTTCTTGTGAACAACTACTCATGAAACATGGGTCAATAAGTTTGACTCGAAAAACTACACGGTTGAATCCTAATAGCAATTTCATAATTTGAAATATTGTGGAAAATACCTCTTATCAATTGATGAGCAAGAGGGGTTCTATAATGAATGGTTCATAAGGCACAACACTTGCTGAAGGTTTTGCAAATGGAGTTGCAAGCTAAGTGAGCTTAACCTTGGAGAAAACTCCATGGTTAAGCATGCTTGAGTTGGAGTAATACTGGGATGGGTGACCTCCTGGGAAGACCCAATGCTTCACCACTATGAGCATCACCTATATGCAAAAATGAGTGCTAAGTAGACCATCATTATCATGAGAGATGGGTTCTTGTGAACCACTACTCATGAAACATGGGTCAATGAGTTTGAATCGAAAAACTACATGATTGAATCTTGATAACAATATCATAATTTGAGACACTATGAAAATATATCTTACTTATCAAGATTTATATCAATAATATATCAAACTATATATTTTATTAAATCAACCTAGCTAGACCTACCCCAAGGACTTTTATTTCCAATTTCTTCCAAGGAAACCTTGGACTCAACTCATGTGAAAGGAACTTGCTACCATCGAGATGCTTAGTCAGGAAAACAATTGGATACTAATTCCCATGCAACCCGGGTTCTAATCCCCAGTGCCACTCAATCCTGTCTCAATTATATTTCCGAGATAAGCTACCTACCCACCAACATAAAACGTAATCAACAGTAAAAGAACTCGTCGACATTCCAGCAAATACAACCCACCAACCAACCATGCTTTGAACTCTGTATATTCCGCGTGCAGCGTGACGTCACCGCCATAGAAAAAAACCTTCAAAATCCCTCTAAACTCTAATCCAACGGAACCAAAACTACGTAATAAAAATCACCACGCTTCCCGATGTTGTCGGTGTCCCGAGCAAATCAATTATCTACTATATTCAACTTTTTCTCTACCAGACCAGTCAGAGAGATGGGAGTGGGTCAGAAAACGAGAGAAATCAAGTACCGATTTTTGTATAAAATATCACCATTGAATGAATGAATGCAAGTTATGGTAGACTTCCATTTCCATCTCTGACAGATCGTGCGAAGGGCGTCCTGGTCAACATCCTCACACGTGTGTCTCCACCATAATCCTTTCATGGGAACTTCCACTCAAAAGTTTCCCGATTCTCCACTCTGTACTGTCAGTGATGTCGTCATTGCGCTTCCCAACTACTCTAATTTCAAACCGGCCCGGGTTCGAGTCTCGGGAACTTTACCTGTTTACCGAAGGACATCGTGTGGCCGGACAGGGACAAGAAAGGGTCCAGGAGTCGGAACGGGTCGGCCTCTGAGCTAAGCGGGTGGTCGTATCACGTGTAGCCCTTGTCTGCCGGACATTCCGTTCTGTCCATCGTGGCCTGTTATTACGGCAGTGTCTATGCAGGAGATAATTTGCACCGCATGGCATGGATGCCCATCCGCTGCCATCCCTCGTTTCTCTCGCCCTCGTGCAACACAGACCTGTCCTCCCTGTCCTGCAACTAACGGTTTCGTGCTGTGTTTTGCCGTGCCCCAGTTTTGAGGTTTGTGCCGCCGCCCTTTGCAATATATAATATTAAAATTATATAAGTTACAGCGCTGGAAATTTTTACAGTTTTTTTTTAATTTTTAATTTTTTTAAAATTTATTTATTTTTAATATCATTTCTATCTATATTATTTAACTATAATTTTAAAATTATAAAAAATATTTAAAATATTAATAAAATTTTATTTTAAAGTAAAATAAGTATAAATACATAGTATAAAAAGTATTTAAATTTAAAAAAAAAATTATTAAATTAATTTAAATATTAAATTTTGATATTTTTAATATAAATCAATACTATAAATTTTAATAAAAAATAAGTTTTAATTTTTAATTTTTAAATTTTATTAGTAAATATTTAAGATAAAATAAGATTGAAAGTAAAAATATTTAAATTTAATATTAAATAAGAATCTTGTATATATTGTTTCTATTAATTTATTTTAAATATTAGATGTTAATGTGTTTACTATAATTTGATATTTTAAATTTTGATTAAAAAAAATTAATTTCTAAATTTTTAATTTGAAAGATAATAAATCAACAAAGAATGTATTTAAGAATGTCATAATTAATTAACTCATTGCAACTTTAATTGAACGATAAACTAATTAACACCAAACCCTAATTGAACTCTAACCCTAATTGGAACCCTTATTCTAACCCCAAGTTTTATCTGAGATAACCCTAACCTTAATTTAATTCTAACCCGAAACTTTGTCCTAGAATTCTAACTCTAACTCTAACCCTAAACCTAAGTAAACCCTAACCCTAATCCTAATTAAAAGTTCAATCCTAACTATAATACTAATTTTAACCCTAATTGAACTCTAACCCTAATTGGACATAAAACTTAGTCACCCAAAAATCACTTTAACTTAGTCACTCTGATTTTTTAAACAATAGTAGAAGATAATTCCAATTGACATGTAGCCTCGAGAAAGATCTTTAGAATATCTTCTTGTTCTATCAATATTACCA
>VDFB02391700.1:0-40634 GCA_007258455.2 Sequoia sempervirens
AAAGAAACCGTCAAATGAATGAATGAATTAGTAATAATTTTTATAATTAAAAAAAACAATTATAAAGAACAATGAATTAATATAAATCCTATTATCAAATGCAAACATTTATTAAATAATTTGATTGGAGAAGTAGTGATGCAAAAAGTTATTGAAGAAAAATAAACCCACAAATCTCATCAGCAAGATATGGAAGAAAATGGTGGGAAGAGTGATGGCAATATGAGTTCCATTTAAGGCAATGCTGGTGATTTTGGCAACGTTTCTGTACGAAGGCGCTCTTGGTGATTTTCTTACTTAATTTTCCATGTATCTGAGCCCTTAGTTCCATGTCGAACTCGACCCTCTACATTGGCTCTGCATAAGTGACCATGATATTGTCGTCGTAAGTTGCTTTAACTTCCAGCAAAATTGTCAGCATAACCTTGCTTGAGCTCATTCTTGTTTTCACTGTAGCTGGACCTGAATTCCACCAAATGGTCACTGTGATTTGGTTTGGGGACACAAGAAACATTGGTAGTAATGCAATGTCGCAGGTTTGAACTCTAGGCGGAGCCGTGGCAGCCGCAGCCTAACAACTGCTCTGGCTGCCATGAATTTAACTATAGATTTTGCAAGGAATTTATCAACTCTACCATGGACTTCGTAGTTATGCCAAAAAGAGTGACATGCCTTGAGATAGATGAGAGAAGGCGAGAGAACATGTCTCTAAAACCCTTTAAGAGCACCATAATTGACGACAAAGCTCATTGAAAGAATTTAGATAGGCATTAGGTGAGAGGTGGCAACAATGGCAATGAAGAGTGATTAGGGGAGAGGACCCTGTAGTTGAACATCTTAACTTCGCACTTATCAAAATCTTAAGTAGAATTTTTTTAAAATTTTCAAATTTTTAGAGCAGTTTATTTGGCAACTGCTTATAACTAAGGTTTCAAGATCACATCATCAAATATGATGTCACATCAGCATGCTTTTTGTCGAGGTGTCCAAAAGGGTCCAAACAAAAAGTGAGACCGATACTTGTGCATTACATCATGTTTAATTGGTGCACTGATGCAGCATCACATGATTTGTTGCTTTTTAGATATAAGGAATACACATTATTCAATTATTGGTATTTATCATCAACACTAACAACTTTAAAGTCACAACTATTGGTTGGATATTGTTAAAAATATTAGGCATTAAATCAACAAATGCTATAACAACTATTGGAACATTCTTAACTAGTGGGTCCTTTCCCCTATGTCCAATGAGAGTTGAGGTTGGTGAAGAAAGAAAGCACAACTTTTGAAAAATAATGCGAACTAGACTTCTAGCAACATGGGTTGATCTAAATCAACTTGTCCAATTTTAAAATGCAAGTGCCCACCATTTCAAAAAATCCACCAAAAACTACCATGATATTTTTTCTTGTACACCATTCCAAAAAATCTGCCATGTTCTTCCATAGTTTTATCTTGTTACATGTTACAAACACTTTCCATAATATTCGCTCTGAAATCCACTTGTGCCCAAAAGTTTTATAAAAATAATAAAAAAATTGTCAAAACAATTGAAAAATATGGCTCACTGCATTATTCTGAAAAATCTGCTCTTAACACCTAAGGTTTGTAGCCATTGAAATTTAGCCATTGAAATTGAAAGAAAATAATTTCTAAAATTTATAAAGTTAAATATTTTTCATGTTTACTTTAAAGAGATTAAATTTTATTTGAAAAAGATTTTTTTTTTTGCTTTTAATTGATTCAAAAACAATTTTGTATTGGTTATATTTTTGTTACATCAACTTCTTTATCAACAATATGAAAATCTAAATGTTTAGTCTACTATTTAAATATACTTTTAAATATTTAATGCGTTAAATGTATTAAAATTTTATTATATAAATATCAATTATTTACATATCCAATGAATACATTATGTTGTGTGCTTTCTAATTTATTATAAATTTCTTTTATAAACTAATGGGTTTGATTGCACTTAGAGGAAGTCTTAATAATTCTCTATAACATATGAAGTGCTACTTGTGTTTAAAGACTCAATCACTATGGTTTGTCTTCTAAAAATTCTTCAACCCATTATCCATGGAAGGGGATAAACTTATTGGTGAAGGTTGGGAGATCTGGCCTTATGCTTGAACTTCATAATTTAATTAATCTTAGAGAAAACCCTAAGCATTATGGTAAAAGAATTGCATTACATCCAGTTCAAACTATATTAGCTATACTCATCAGAGTGGAATCCTTTAAAGATTTACATACATGTATGTTGCCAACATGGTTAAACTTTCAAAGTATATAATTTAAATATGCATATTTAATTGCACTTGGAGTGCCAATTGAAATGAGAATGTTGAAAGCAATATTGAAAACTTGTTCATAATTAAACTTGGTGGTAAGGTTAGCAAGTTATTAAGGGGGAAAGAAAATCCTAGATCTAGCTAGTAGATTAACCCATATCAATCCTTCCTTGACTTAACATTGGAATTCAAACCAATAAGGGTGTTAAGACTAACTAACAACCTAAAAGGAGAGAGAATATGCCTCGGGTTTAGTTCCTTTGTTGCCAAGAAAATTGATTGATTTAATGTGATTTAATTGACCTAATTTATTATGAAAACCTAATATGAAAACATGAATTATTCACAGAGAAAAACAAAAATTGATGAAATAATTGCAAATTTGAAAAGGGTAGATAGAGGTACACTTGTGATAAAAAAAGAGCCTGAAATGGGCAGACAAGGGCGAGGGCACCCTTGTCTAAAAATGGAGATTTTTGAAGACTCAAATCTTGATCTGTAACTCATAGGTCTACACTGTACTTTTATGTCCTGGATTATGTCGTTTCTATATTTGAACCTGTAAAAACATAACAAAGAGGAGGAAAGGGGTGGCTATATAGGATTTTTCCTTGGTTAGACATTTATTTTGGTATTTCTACCCCCACGAATAACCAATTTGTTGATGGATAAAAGTGTATTATCAATGAACCTTAAGTGTGTCTAAGGTTGTAACGAGTAATGATATGCAAAATAAGTGATAAAAACCCTACTCGTGTGTTAGAGAGGATTCCTAAATGACACAATTATGAAATACAAGATCCAACCTAAGAGAGTCAAATACTCAAGGGAAAATCAATATGCTCAAATACTTTACTTAGGGTAGCAAGGAGATTAAAGTTTGAAAATGAGAACATGTTGAAAATCAAGTCACTAGGTGCTTGAAAGAAGCCAAAGATATCCACAAACCCTAGATTCCAACTTGTCCTTCCATTGGCATCAAACTCCAAACATTGTGATAACAAGTAATAAATCTAAAAATAGCTTGTAAATATGTAGGATTTATGCCAATTTTGGCAGAGCTTCATTGTAATTATGATTACATGCTTTTTTTGAAATAATAATTGCAAGTTGACTCATTTAAATTTAAGTTTTGTAATCCTTGACAAATCTTGAAATTGAATTCACGCCACATAAAATAAATATTGACATAAATTAAGGACCTGCCTTATCGAGAATAATACGTGAACTAGGGCGCCTTACGCTTTTCTATGTGCTTTGCACACATTAAAGTGTGATCCAAAAGTTTAGGGTCTTCTTAATAAATACTTATCCAAAAATAAGCATTTGTCGAGGTTAAAAGGGTGTAATGTGATTAAAAGAGTGTTTTTAGGGTAGTATTAATACATTCCCTTGAGTTGGAGGGTAAAGGTCAAGGTCTAGCTGATAGAAATTATTTCAAGGCATATTGTAATAGGTCTTTTTGAGATGGGATTGATAATGCATCTCAAATGGACACATTCAAGTTTATTTTCTTTATTTTTCTGCAATTTTCAAAGAGCTAATTTTTTGGTTTGTACTTTCAGTGAATGAACAAGGTCCTCTCTTTGGCTCTTCTATAGTTTGGTGAGGAGCTCTTGAAAAATATGTAACATCATTTGTAGTAGCATGCATACTAGTTTTATTTTTATTTGCATGATCCATCACATGCTCTTTTTCTTTGGAATGAGGCTCTTTCTTTGTTAGAGAAGGTGTGGGGATGCTTTCTAAAAGCCTTTTCTTTGACCTTGTGTTGTCTACAACATTGTATAAAGGAAAAATCAAACTACCACATGTTGATTGACTATACAATAGTCTTCGAGGATCCAAAATATGAGGTTTGATTTATGACTAGTCTCCTTAGGCATCTCAATTTCGGTATTTTAAACATTCAATAAAGGTTCTTGTATATTAAGGAATCTTTGTACCATCAAGGCTTGTCCTTGCACCCCAATTGTGTAAGTGGACTATTTATGAGGTTTATTACAAGGGTAACACCATTCAACCTCAAGCCATTTTTTAAACTAGAACAAGGTTTTTTCTTGAGTTAATTATAAGCATTTGTTGCACATGTTGGTTGACTTGTAAAGGTAGATTTAGGTTAAATATTGATATCTATTAGGCTAATTTTGAGCCCAATTTTAATTCCTATTACGTTGATACCATTGCCCCGATGTCTAATTTGTAGGATGTACTTGATTGTAACTTTGGTAGGGTATTTTATCTTATTTTCCTAATAAAGTGATTAGTTTATTAGACATGTTTTTAACTAAAATTATAAGATCCTCACCATCGTTTGAAAGACCAGAGGTGGAAGTGGATGTAGGGGTCATAGGCTTAAGAAGAGGGGAAAGAATAAACTAATTAGGTGTGGAAAACTCTAGAAAAATAGGTATAGAGGGTCTAGGAACTCATTTTGAACTTTTATAAGATATTTCTTATCCTTATGGTTTTCTCATATGCATTTGGTAATATTTCAACACCCATAGATTGCATCATCATTACAATATGAGAATTGAGAGCTCTTAAGAAATATAAGACTGTACCCATTAAAGAGGGCTTAAGAAGGGTGGGAATCCTTTCCAAAATCTTTTGGAAAATTCAAAGTTGAAGTCCATTATCAATTCATTCAGATCCATCTTGATGGTTGTATGTTTCTAGATAAAAAAGAAACAATAACTACCCTCTCTTTGAATTGCTTGCAAAGTACATCTCCCAGTACATCCCATTAATGAATTAAAGATGGAGGTAAAATCGTATACAACTAAAAATATTTTCCTTTGATGGACGAGGCCAAAATTCTTAAAAATACATCCTTTTGGGTGACATAATGGACTAAGCACATATTAGAGATATATTGAATATGTTTTATGGGAGTGGTGGAGTCTTCTCTATTGAAGAATGAGATACTTTTGAGGACTGAAACTAGTATGTCATTGTGAGTATTCAAATTTAATGGGCTACCCACATTGAATGTCACAAAATGAATATATCTTGGCTAGGCCATAAGAGCTGTAGGTGATATGTTATGAGTGTAGTAAAATGTTTTACCAAGTGGAGGATTTGAATGTATCCTCACTAAAACAACTATCTAGTTTTCTTGATTTGACTTCCTCTCCTTCTTCCAGGTGGTGATATCTATAAATAATCAAATGGTTATGAGTTTTTTTGGGCTAATAGTCAATTTGGGGAAATCATAGAGTTAAAGCCATCCCCTTGATTGCTTCTACTATACTAACTTAAGTGTCATCCAACTTAAAAAAACCTTTAGAAATAGGTGTGTATTCGATGCCTAATACCCCTGGTATCCTTTTTAGTATTACTAAAACACTAGAACCTAAATTTATCATGCAATTATTCACTATAAATTTTCAATCATCAAAGATAATTAAAAATGGGATGATTTCTTCATCGTCCTCATTTTTTCGTCATCGGGTTGTACAAGACTAACTGGATTATCCTCTTTTTGAATTGCTAGTCCAGTTGATGAAAATCATTTCAAGAAATCTTGTAATATGTAACTTAGAGATGGGATTGATAATACATCCCACATGGGCACATTCAGGTTTGTTTCTTCATTTGGTCTACATTTTTAAAAGAGCTAGTTTTTGGTTTGTACTTTCAATGAGCCCAAGGTCCTCTCTTTGACTCTTCTATTGTTAGTTAAGGAGCTCTTGAAAAAGATGGAACATATTTTGTGGAAATAAAATTAATAGTTTGATTTGTATTTGTAAGATCCACCACATGCTCTTTTTCCTTGGAATGCAACTTTTTCTATGTCAAAGTAGGTGTGGGGATGCTTTCGAAATTCCTTTTGTTTGACCTTGTGTTGCTTACAACATTGTTTAGAGGAAAAACAAAATTATACACATGCTAATTGATTATACAATGGTATTCTAGGCTCCAAAATATGAGGTTTGATTCAATACCATCCTCCTTAGGAATCTAGTGTTGGTATTTGCAACATCAATAAAGGCTCTTGTTGATTAAGGAAGTTTGGTACCATCAAGGCTTGTCCTTACACTCCATATTAAAGATCTGAGCCGATCAAATAGAAAATTTTACTCACCAAATAATACTTACTTCTATTCCTCTTCCAATAAGCTATTACATATATATAGGATTCCCATATCCTATATTATAGGAAACCTCTATAACAACTCCTAAATATATGAGTTATTTTAATAACTCGTAATACTCACATAACCAATATCTTATATAAACCATAAACATAGTAACAAACCTAACAAACATAATATTCTTAACACCCACTTGATCATTACATGAGTTGTTACCACGACTCATTCTCACACATTATTATTCTAATACATGTGAGCACTAACATTAATTCCTAACATTCCCCCCCTTAGTGTGAACATAGTAAAATATTTCACACTTTCAACTACAGTAAGCCCAACTCTTAAGGCTCATGATCTTGATTGATAAAGAAAGGCACCTCTCATCAACCTTTCATAGTTTTCACATAGATTTACCACAAACTTGGACACGAACAAGAACACACTCATCTATTCACCTCATATGGTTTTTTGGATCACCACTAACTGTTTCAAGATCCATGAATTGCATTACACTAGTGCTTTTGTTCACTACAATATTTTTCACTAGGAGAAAGTACATCACATGAATTAGAAACATAATTGTATGCCTATGCATACTTTTAGGTTTGCATACTGCTATCTGGATCTTTCTACACATGATCACCTACATACAAGAATTTATCTTGCTTTCACTTCTAGTGAACTCATCACTGGCTGACCATACTTCCAAGAAGTCCGACATTCAGAGGATTTCTGTAGTTAGCTCTCTCCTATACAACTATTTACAACATCAATGATGTCCACATTCTCCTCTTAAATAGGGAAATGTTTACAATGTTCCCAATTGTAGCCACTATTGTTGACCGTTGCCACTCAATCTGTAATTGCGTAGAAAACTACCACTACCACTGGAATTTACCCTTGAATTTAGTCGATTTGGTGCAAGTAGTTTTGTCACTAAAACAATTATGCAACCCCGTCGCTAGTGACTGACGAGAGGTCACTTAATATCCTCTAGCCTCTTGTGTTTCCATCCTCCAATTGGTTTGCTACTTAAGAGCAAGTTTTTCTTTTAAGCTTAGTTTGAGAATGCCCCACAAAATGGACGCCACATACAAGTGATAATGCGTCCAATTACAATTGAAACAATTTTTATTTTTTTATATATTTTTTTGACAAACATATTTTTTATGACACTACAATTAACGACTCATGAAAATGGACCCTACAACTTGATTTTTAAACTATGACATAATATATATCTATATAAACTAATAATACATTTTAAAACACTAAATTAGGATTAACTAATAAAACTATTAAAAGTTAACATAGATGACTCGACTCAATGTCTTGATCGGTGTTGTGCATAACCTCCTTCAATGCCTTCGCTGCCAATTATGGGTAATGACTCAAAGTCATCAACACCTACTTTATTTCTATGAAGTCACATATTTGATTCCCAACCTTGGGAATCCACTCACATTCAAATCCAAGCTTACCATAAACATGCAGCAATTTTGACTCCAACCATGAATATAAACTTCAGATGGTCGCTGTGAGGATATACCTTCAAGTGCACCGTGAACTGACCAACGAGAGAAAAATTTGAGTTACCAAAGATGTGAGGTCTCCTTCCAAAAATACTCCATCTTTTCCACCCATCATTATACACATAAAATCAGTATGATGGATTCCAAATCAATGTCTGCTAGTTCATCAATCTCCTCAATAGTGCTAACAACTATAGCTTCTGCATGGGCATGCAATGCTCCCTAACAAACTTGTTGGCTCCAATGTTCTATCTGAGCGTGGTGTCGCAACCATTCCAACTCAACGGTCACCTCCCACTGTACTCTCCCATGCTTTATTCGCAAACCACAACTACCCCACATTACAAATGCTCTCACGATGGTCAAGAGCCCATGATGAATGCGTCGATAGCCATGTGTAGTGATCTGAGCTCCTGTACCATGTCAGATGGTGATCAATGGCTTGAAACCTATCTCAGGTATAGAGATGACCATTGGAATGATTGTGGTTGCACGTCAGAACCAACAATAGAAAAAATTGTTGCTCTCTGAGAGGCAACAAGCTCCCAATCAGTGCTGGTTAGAAATCGATGGATGGAAATGCGAGGTGGGCATTAGACCACCACAGAAATCATCTCAAATTAAATCATGGAAATAGACAAATACAACTCTTAAATCAGGGGAAAAATCAATCTGTCGCCTACACAGTTACAACCTTCTCCAAACTGTGAAACTAAATACCCTTGATGATTTCTATTGTGGTTGTCTTGTGCGTCCAGAAGACTAAAAGTGGCGCTTAATTGGCAGGCATATTGGATATGTCGAATCTGATACCATATTAGAGATTTGGGCGGATCAAATAGAAAATTTTACACACAAATAATACTTATTCCTATTCCTCTTCCATTAACCTAGTACATATATATAGGATTTCCATATCCTATATTATAAGAAATCTCTATAACAATTCCTATACGAGTTGTTAAAATACTCACATTACAAGTCATAAACATACTAACAAACCTAACAAAACAAACCTAACAAGCATCATATTGTTAACACCCACAATCATTACTACTACAACTCACTCTCACACATTATTATTCTAATACATGTAAACTTATGGTTTGACCCCCTTTTGGAAGAAGTGGGTGATGCCATAGGTGATTTCTTGTTGGTAGATGCTGCTACTTCTGATATACTTTATTCCACCTTTGCCCGAATTTTGGTTGAAATGGATGTTTCAAAAGGGCTGCTTGCTGAAATTTTAATTAAAAATTCAAAGGGTTCTTGGATACAATCTTTGGACTATGAAGAGATTCCCTTCTACTGTAGAAGATGTTTTAAAACAGGTCACGCTACTGCACAATGTGGTTTCGAGAAAAAATGCTTCAACTTCTTGGTGGAAAGGTGCCTCTCAACAACATTATATGGTTGAGAAGAATATTGATCAACATAGGAGCTTTTCTGGGGTGGTTGCCTCGGAATCACAAGTTCGTGAGGTATCCCCTTCAGATGTCTCTTCTAGTGGGGTTGCTGAAACTGAACGTCTTGTAGAAACCCCTAAGTTTGTGAGGTGGCTGCTTCTGAATCTCTGGGTCTTGGGACGCCCCCTCTAGTCGTCTCAAATGGCGGGGTCGCTAAGGCAACCCCTATTGAGTCAACGACTGCCATTTCAGGGGAATGTACTTCGACTTCCCTATCTAGTGGCTCTTCAAAAAATTATTTATCTGTGCAAAGGAATCAAGATGTAACCCCTAATACTTTGGCTGCTGGCTTTCATCTTCATGAAAGTAGCGAGTTGGCGTGGCACGGTAAGGCGACGCAAGTGGAAGATGGCTGGATCATAGTTAAGGGAAAAAAAGATAAATCCTCTCGATCATCTTTCGACATGACTCTCCGCTCCCACAAGAAAAATGTTAAATGTAAATCTTAATTGGTCTTGTTTTGGAGCTGGTCTTTTTCGCCGTCTGCTTGTTGTCTTTTCTGCAGCCTTGCTCTTTTTTGTTAAAGGGTTCTGGGTCCCTTCAAAATCTGTTTTTTCCTATATCAAAAACATTAATTCCTAACACTCCAATTGTGCAAGTGGACTTTTATGAGGTTTATTACAAAAGTAGCACAATCCAACCTTGAGCCATTTTTTTGGACTAGCACAAGTTCTTTTATTGTGCTAAAAATAGGGATTTATTGCATATTATGGTTGACTTGTAAATGTAGATTTGGGTTAACACCTTGATATCTATTAGTCTAATAGTTTTGACCTCAAATTTGATTCCTATTAGATTGATAACCTTTTTCCCATGTCTAATTTGCAGGAATTCTCTTATTGTAGTTTTGATATAGTCTAGTATATTATTGTTCTAAAAATGTGGTCAATTCTTTTAGTGTGAAAAGTGTCTTTATGCATCTAGTTATCATTTATCTGGTTCCTATACCTAGTAGTCCTATTCACAATATCTTAAGTTTACTTAGTAGTTTAGTTGTTTCACCTCATAGACACTTGACACATGCCTTCACACTTGTCTCAAGTGTTCTACATGTGTCACATCACTTGGAGGGTTAGTCAGTTTTTTTCTTTTAGCTTCCTACCTCCTTGTCCTATATAAACAAGGAACTTGATTATTGTTTTCTACACACATTATATGATAGTTATTTAATTTTGCATTACGCTTGATTCATTTTATGTTAGTTTGAATATTTCATTCATTATTTTATGCTCCAATATGATATCAAAGCATTAAATTGCAAGTTCTTTCTCATTTTTGGTGAATCAAGTTCTTAGCCCTATCAAAAAAGCATTGTGGAGCCAAACAAACAGTGCCATTGCATCCACACGACCTAAGAAATAAATAAATACCCTTGATTTCATTAATTTTGGAAAATTTTAGTTTTTACAAGAACATACCATTTAAAAAGTTATATATTTTTAAAAAAATTAGTATATGGTCGATTTGCCCTCTGCCCATTTTCCATCTTGAATTGATTTTGTGTTTGCAAGAGACTATTCGACTTATTCAACCTATTCGACCTATTATACAGGTATTTTAGATGATATTTGTATTTCAATTTCATGTGTATTTTCCCTTTCATTGAACTTCATTCACCCATAGTATAACCTTTATTTGTTTACATCCATTTGCAACTAGCAGAGGCCACCAACGAAGCACTAGAAGTGTGACACTAGAGGCGACATCCATTATCACCATAAGTTTACTTTAGATTTTTAGATTTCTAATTTAGTTTAGAATTTTAAATTTCTAATTATTTTAGTTTTTTAAACTTCATAATTTGGTTAGCTTTTAAAATCCTAATTTAGTTTAGATTTTTAAATTTCTAATTTAGTTTAGATTCCAATTTTTAATTTAGTTTAGATTTTTAAATTTCTAATTTAGTGTAGATTTGAGTTTTTTTAATTTAATTTAGATTTAAAGTTTCTTAATTTAGTTTTAATTTAAGTTTCTTAATCTAGTTTTACTTTAAATAAAATTTAGATTTTAGATCTTTTACAATTTAGATTTAAATTTTTAAATTAGAAGAATATTTAGTATATTTAGTGAATCCTAAGTTATTTGACGTGTTTTTGTGTAGGGGATCAACATACAAAAACTGAAGTAGTAGTCGAGTCAAATTTAGATCCTGGAGCAAATGAAGTTGAAGAACACATAGTTGATGTTAGGGGAGAGGCCCTAGTGCAAGGAATGGATGTTGGAGAGGGGTAAGGATCGCTTCCAAATACCATCACGGAAGAGCATATGAATATAGCTAAAGAGGTTAGGAGAAAAATTTCTTCTAGAAAATTAGATCATTTATTTCAAATGGATATGGAAAAATTGAAGTTTTATGCTGAACAACCTAAAAGTACTACTAAGAGGTCAATGAACAAAATTATAAAGCAAATAATTTCTCATTTCAGTAAACTTGATACACTCAATCAAGCCCAACTATTGTCAATTGTACTCCTTAATAATGAGCTACAAGAGCCATTAAAATTGTTGGGTGTAGATACGAGTACAAAAAAGAGGAAAGGTTCACAGCTACAAAAAGACATTGTTGAAAATTTAAAAAAAGGTTTGGGTTCTATTGGGAAACAATCTCGATCAACAGATAAGACAATTTCAAGAAGAGTCATGTTGACATCAATTTTAAGTGAAAAAATGGCCAAAAAAAGACAAATCTCTTCACTTTCAGCTGAGATTAATTTTAGCAGAAAGACATTGACACAATATGCCAAAAGGAGAAAGGTTCTCGATGATAGTACCTCAGAAGGCAATTGGGAAATTATGTGTAGAGCTCCTCGATCTGACAGGATTCAAGATGTTTTTAGGAACTTCATCTCAAGCTTTTGGAACGATCATACTCGTCCTTCATCAAATAGAAGAGATGTTATCAAACATAAGATTGGGCCTAATAATAATGAATTACATACAAAACATTGGTTAGACATAACAAAACATGAGATGTATGTGTTGTTTTGTAATTCAAATCCACATATAAAGACGTAAACGAATGGAAAGCCAGGAAGGCCAGATATGGAGGAAACAATGTTTTCGGAACTGTTGTTGGCCCTCACCTATTGAATTGATCTCATGATTTGAGAAAAAGCGGATATTGCATTCCACCTCCCAGATGCAGTGTCATTGAGTGAAGTATCCTATCCATGTGAGCAGTCCGTATGGATATAATGCATCCAAATGAAGCTACGCGCTGAGCTTGAAACATGGAAATGGGTCAAAACGTTCTCGGAGAGCCACATGGCCTACCCAAATGTGCCGGAGCCTCAAAGAAAGCCGCGCTGCCAAGTCATACGCGAACTACCAAGGTTAGATTATGTAGAAGAGGAGATACTCAATGGGAACACGGAGGAAAAGTTTCAGAAATTACGGGCAACCATACATACAACATCTCTTCAAGTGGTAAGCACAAATGTACCGCGTATATTGAAGAGATACTTCTCTCCTAATTTGGAAATAGGCAAGTGTTAATGCAAGAGTTGAATTTGTAGAGAATTACTCTTTTGTACATCAAAAAGAGATTCAATCACAATACTATTTTTCAGAGTAGATCACTATTATGGTGCATGTGTGTTATCGACATGCACAAATGGATTTGGATGGTGTTGATAGTACATTTGAGGAACGAGTCATTAAGAAAGAATATCACTTCTATATTAGTGATGACAAAGAGCATGACACACTATTTGTACAACATTGCTGCAAGAATTTTTTTGAATTTTTGGCAATCAGGGGTGTCAAAATTGAAAAGCATTTTGTATGGTCAGATGGATGTGCTTCATAATTTAAATCTTCAAGGCCATTTTATGCACTATCTAGATATCATCCAAATGACAACATACCACATGTTTGGAGCTTCTTTGAGAGTGGTCACGGAAAGGGTGAACATGATGGTGTAGGAGCTTGCATCAAACATGCTCTAAGAAAGCATCAACCGAATTATGAAGGAGATTGCATAAAAGATGCGCATGATGTTGTTGAATGGTGTTGTTGAATGGTGTCAAAAACACTTTGCATCAAATGAGGTTGGCACATCTCCAGCAACCAACCGATACATTCCACATAGAGTGTTTTGGGAGATATCAGGTATGTTTTTGTTTGAATTTAAATCTTTAAATATACATATATGTGTACATTCAAGTTTGTTTATTTTAGTTTCAATATATTTATATTGATTACTATTTTTTAATGCAAAAAATTATGTTTTGTAGGTGTGGATAGAAGATCAATGCGTGGATGCAAGAGGGTAGAGAAAACAAGATCGTTGCATTCTATCATGAGTACAAGTAGTTTCCCATGGACATTGCACACTAGGGATTACTCATGTTTTTGTTATGACTGCATTTTAGAAAAATATGATGAATGCAACAACCAACAACAAGGATATGTCAGTGCACGGAATTTGGTGCCACTACATGTTAGTGACACATACAATGAAAATGAAGGTGAAGGCTTTGAAGACATTCCTTTGATTTCAATTGATTATGACCATATTTCAGGACTAATTAAAAAAGGTACATGTATATATATTTATATTGTGCATGTATGAGCTTGTGTAAATTCGTAGCTTAATCATTTATTAAATTTTATTTGACTAATTTTTAAAGTAAATTTACATAAACTTAAATGATAGTGGAACTCTAATTTTTTTTACAAATTTCCATCTAATTTTGGTGCAGGAGATGTTTTTGCAGTCATAGCAGAGCCTGGAAACATAGAAGGTGTTAGTTATTATCTATTGCGTTGCACAAGAGAGAGGCAAAAGCTAGTAGAATCAGAAACAAGTGATGGAATGCCGTTCCCCATAGGTCTAACTAAATAAATAGATGCTCTTACATGATTTATATATTGAATGTATATTTTGAATATTTTGTTACTTCTATTGACCTTGTAAATGTTATATCTTATCTTGGAATGTTGGTTCCTTCAGGTTCAGTTGTAGTGCAAGGGACATATCTCAAGCAAATCAAAATTGTTCAAAACGGGATTCATTTCATTGATTATCAACCTGAGAACAAGGTATATCAATATAGCCACCTAGTAATTGCTACTGCCATGTCCCTTCATCCAGTTCTACATGCACGTGGACGTCGTAAGTGGAGACTAGATAGTGATGATCATCAAAGAATATTACATGTTATTGAAGAGCGGGCTGAACCACTTGAATTGGTTTGAATAACAGAATGTGTCATAGGTGGACTTGAACAATTTACTTATATTAAGAGGGAAATTGTTAAAAGATTAATCTTTATTTGGTAAAGGTTATTCTTTAATTGTAATTATTTATTTTTCAATTCCTTTATTAAGGAATATTTGTAGCCACCTCCTTAAGAGGTTCTTAACACATTGCACTTTGTATTATTCTTAGGCATTCTGCCTCCATTAATAATATTGGGGTTTTTTCTTGTTTTTTCCCCTTATCAAATTCTTGTGTATCCTTAGCATTTGGTGGTGCTTGGTTTGGCTACTCTCTTTCGTAACATTTTTCCTTCAAACAATACTCATAAGTTAGTTCTTTCCTTTGCTTAATTTATTTTTCCTTTTAGAAACGTAGTCAAGAGATGTTTTGTTATGAAAGTCGAGAATATGATACATGTGAAAAATAATGAATATAGATTGAAATTTACTTGAGAGCTCTACCATACATAGAAGATGAAATTAAAAATCTATCATGTATATATGTTTTTGTTTTTGAAGTGAAAAATCAAGTAATATGACTTTTTTTGAAAGTTGTTACCTACAAATTATCATTACAAACAAATAAATAATGAATCAAAATTATGCCTACCAATATGGGTAGAATCCATCTTAATTAGTCATTTTTTATCCCCTTATTTCCTCTCAAAAAGTTTCAATAAATGGCCCATATCATTCCTAACTCAAACTATTGTTATGTTCAATTTTGAGTGTCCATTTAGAGACCTCTCATATTCCACCCATATTGTATTCCCATGCATTATACAGATACCATATGTTACAAATGTTCCAAATGTAAATAATCCCATTTCCAAATATCTTTTCTCATTTATGATTATGTTCTGCTTATATAAATGACGTTATGATATGTTTCGAATATGTCATACATAAAGGGTAGATATACCCAAGGAGGCAAAACGAAATGAAGATACAAATATCAAAAAATGCCAATTTTGATAGTGTGTATCATGCACTTGATTATTAAAAACTTCTTGTCCTTGATCTATAGCGAGGTTGTCTTAATCCACTCTAGTAGCAATAGCACTGCCAAAGGACTCTTATGCCTATCACTTGATCTTGTTATGGTTGTATACCAATAGACTTGACGTTGATAATTGTTGATCAAACATATGTGAGATTTTATATCCTAATTCATAAAAGGCATAGCTAACTACTTGTTACATGTTTAAGTCGTCCATCTATGACAACTATTAATGTAGCTACATAACTTATTACTAAAAAAAATTATTCTATTCTTGTTTTCAGCTTACATCAAAAGGGACAGCAATAAGATGGGTTAATTTCACAAATTTGGTTAATCTAATGCAATGTCATGTACCTTGTTGTCTTCATTAAATGCTGGAACATCAAAACAGATTTACTCTTTTTAGAAGTTTTTAACTGTTTACTATGTGATCCCTGATTTTTCCCTGTAATGCAAGAAGCTTGTTGGTATTGTCTTCATTCTGTGTAGCTCAGTAAAACCAGACAGTAAACCTCAGTAAACCTCATTATTTGAGATTTTCAAATGGCATGTATATGTATCATTTACAAACTTAAGCATGACTGTAATTTGGTTTACTTCTTCATATATAAACTACATGGGTTTATTTCTAATTAAAACTAGACAGATTGAAATTAAATTAGATTAAAAAATATTTGTGAATTCACAAATCTATTAGCTCCAGTTTTGCTGGCATGAGTGTGAACCTACTTCCCCTGTTCCAAATTGGCCAAACTGAAAGACACCTTGAGAATGCTTAGATCACCTGACCTCTCATCTCAATCTCCTTATATAACACAGTTTGCTCTTCCTTAATTGCAAATGGTGAGATGGAATTGTCTTTGGAATCGAGAAAATACAAGGAGACCATTACCAAGCAGCAAGTAAACATGGGTATAGGACCAAATATTCATAAGAGCAGGGGAAATGCAAAATAATAATCCCTCAGTCCCACAGACCAAAAATTACTCCCTCTAACAACAACATTCTCTGCATAATGTGGGCCATGAAGGCACCACAACAAACACAAGGGAGATTCAAAATTTAAAAGAAACAACACCAAAATATAACAATGAGTCGTATTTTAAAAATAATAAGTCTAAATTGTTAAGTTTTTGGTAGACAACTGTGTACAGTTTTTTGTATGATGCATATGCCAATGCAAAAAGAAAAAGCTATTTACAATTGTTTTCTCAAACGTTGACGCAAAAAACTATACGTAGGTGTCTTCTCAAACATAGAAGTACACGAGATACCTCAATTGTAAGAATGAAGATTTGAATATCATTGATTTTTTTCTTTTTGTTTGTTGTGGTGATTAATCTTCGTTTCCAAATTGTGAGGCTGGTAATATGATTGCTGATGTACACAAGATACCTTAATTGTAAGAATCTTTGATCACATAAATAGACCCCCTGGATCATTGATGGATCACCACAAAAGAAGAAGCTTGAATAGACCATAATCAAAATCCTAGTATATATATATATATATATATATATATATATATATATAGGCTTCAGTAAATTAAGACAACAATACAATAATGGCTCCAAAAGTAACATAACATGAACACAAGTACAAGGAGCTGAAGATTCCATTCAATTTAGTCATGAAGCACAAGAAAGCTTCATTAGATCTTATCAACTTTCAAACTTCACTTAAGAGAAGTATCATGCTGTGAGCAATTACACGATTCACCCTAAACATAGGTATATGGATGAATCTCAACAAATTTATTCCAAAGAAGAGTAACGTATGTAGTAGAGCAATTTCAGGATAAATTCCAATCCCCCAAATTTGTTCCTTTGGAGCTCACTTGAGGCTTTTGTACAAACCTGGGGAAAACAAATAGTAGATTTGCATTTGTTAGCAATCTACATAAAGAATGTATAACAATAGAATACAAAAGAATGCAATCACAATTGTACCTTGTTGCTTTTAGCTACTGCATTCACTTCTTCCAAAATGTATGCCTTTGCCTTGGGATTTTGGCACAATGCAACAAAATCTCCAGTTTATCCATTAGCTGTAGCCCAATTCTCAAGTGCTTGTTGATTGGGTGTAACAATAGCAACAAGAAAAGACTCAAAACTATTTCCATAAACCCATATCTGTGTCAAGATTTCAGATCATATGGGTGTAACAAAATCAATATCCTCGTATAGAATAGATCTACATGAAAAACAGAAAATACAGTATACAATGGTTTTATTTTGCCACAAAAAATTGATGCACTTTGTTGACTTGTTTTGGCTAACAGCAATATGATTCATAATTTTAAAATTTTAATTTGTTTGTGGTTAAACAACAGACAAAATGAGGACATACAATAGAACTATTCTTAAAATTAGAATGTGAAGCTCTCTGAGATCTAACTAACCTAAAACCTAAAACTATAAATGCAATTTACAAGTATTGCACATTGTATAAGTCCTGGGTCAACAAATCCTTGATAGGAACTCATCAAGAACTACAAGAAAAGAAAAGAAAACCACTGATTGAAACTGTGGCAAGTGACCCACCTCAAGATTCTACACAAACTTTGTCGTGCTCTTCACAATGCCAATGGGAAAAAAAAGATTCCATGCCTACAGATTCCAAAAAAAAACACTGATTGAAACCATGGATTTGGTGAGCTGAAGATTCACAAATTCAAAAATGGTGCCAGCTTTATTGGATCTTGACAAAATTGTTAGCAACAAAGATGTAGTAATTTATCCTACAATAAGCCATCAGAACAAATTAGAAGCTCATACCAAATAAATTTGATTTGGACTTGCTCAAATGTAATTAATTAGAAAAGAAACATTATTATATCAATTAATCAAAAGTCCAGAAATAAGCGGATGAAACTATAAGAGTAAGCAATCTCAAGAGACACATAAAAAGTAGAATCTTAGAAAATTTACCTTTTGTACCCAACAATGGCTCCTCATACATAGAGCCTACAAAAAGACATGTGCCAAAGAATTAGCATATAGATAAATTTCTAGCATGTTTAATTCAAAATTTTGGGCAGCTATTGTGAAAAAATAAACATTGCATCTTGTAGCTACAACTTGTTTACCTATTAATTAAGTCAAGCTCTAGCAGGGTCGTCATGCCGGCTCCGAATTGAGCGACCCTCAGAATGAGAATCTTGCTCCAATGGATGTGTTGAGCCCTGGAGATAGTACAAGACATGTACACAATCTAATTACATTACGCCACATTGGAATAATGTTTTGTATCTATATACATGTGTACAAATCATATACATACCTAAGTACATGATTTAAAAACTTAAAACTCACCTGTCCATGTTCTATATCTATATACGTGTACAAATTATATACATACCTGAGTACATGATTTAAAAACTTAAAACTCACCTGTCCACTAACATTAGTCGCATCATCTGAATCACGTCTACGTACACGCTCCGTCCTCACACTAGGTGTAACATGAGCTAACTCCCTCTACAATATATATATATATATATATATATATATATATATATATATATATAACATAAATGTGTACATTAGTCTACCATTTAAGTAAAACAAGCAATTTAAAAATTAAACAAGTATAAATTGTGCATGTGTGTACATACAAACATACCTCTGTATCAGGTGGTGTAGGATCCACTGCAATGATCCTATTTGTCAACTCGACTGTATCATGGGCCTCCCTAGCTTGCTCCAATATTGATGAGTGTAGTGGACTAACCAAGTGAGATGGCATTGACGAAATATCTCCCTGTAGTAGCATATCCACATAACCTGGCAATCCCATCGTCTACAACTGATCCTCAATTGCATCTAGGCCCTTAGATGCATGATGTTGAACACTTGTAGAACGACCAATAGGTGTATCCTCCTCTCTAGCAGTCGAATGATCTGTAGGATTTGCAAAGCTACCAGGTTGATGTGAATGCGATGAAGGACCTGTAGCTTGGTTGGATCCTGGATGTGAACGCAAAGCTCTACCCACATGTCCTTTGACCTCATGTATTGGGATCCCAAGCTCTGCCGCAATGAAAGCATATGCCTCCAATAGGTCATCTGTCAAACAACAAGATGTACTCCGAAGCATCTGCTCTCCTACAAGACCATCTATGTCTAATGGTGAAAGGACACCCGCCATACCATAAGGATCAGTAGCATGATTCGATGATCTAGATCGTGTAGAATGACTCATCAAATATCTACCCACACGATCAGTAGATATCGTAGATGCAGTAGCAGCTATATCACCAACACTATCAATTGCTTCCCTTTGAGAGGCACTAATAACCTGATTTGCAATAGGTACAAGCGCTGGGGAGATAGCCGGCGATCTCTCCCCAACTATATCTCGATAAACTAGAGGCGGTCGATCTGCTCGATGAAAAGCATCCCTATCAGCTACCCTACCACGCCCCTGACCATAATATTCTGGTAGGTCTAAATAGTTGACGTTGAGGCCCAAATGAACCTCAGTGTACAACTGTTGTACAAAGTATAAAGGAATTTGGTCGTTATTTGGATAACGGCCAAATGCTGCAAGAAAGCGTGGGTATATCAAAGGGGCCATCTGACGATCAACACATCGAGTCACCTGATATCCCTTAACCTTGGATCTACCAAAGTAAAATGGAAAACATTGTCTTTTCACGGTTTCTTTTGGGACTTGCAGCTGAACATCTGCAAGAGAAACCTCACCACTAATCTCTTGCTACATCTGAGCAAGAATAATTGTTATATTTTCTGTAGACAATGCACGTCTGTTCTCAAATGTCCATATAATCTTCTCCAAGCTATGTAGAATGGACACACATGTATCCTTGTAAACCCCTGTGGTGGTGGGCTCAAGTACAATACGACATAATTTACTGATCTCATCCTTTGTATTGGTAAATATACCACTAGGTGGTGCTTCCTGAGCTGCCATATTGATCCCTAATTTGTCCAAAAACAAAATTACTTTAAACATCCTAATGTTTAAATTTAAGTGAACAAAAATAAATACACTTGCTCTTTTCCATGCCAAAAAACAAATTAGAAATAAAATGAAAGACAGGAGGGAAGAGATATTGTCTACAATCTATTTTCCATAATCTCTACAGAAAAATAGAATTCTAAAATCTGAAACAACCTATGTGCTCAGGGTATGCACGTAGATTGAGACTTCTAAAATCTAAAATAGAAGGCTAGCGAAAAAGAAAAACCTAAACTTAGATCTGCATGCATGTGCTCTATCTTAAAGTACTGGGTTTTAAAACTTATAAATCAAAAGAGCATTCTAATTATGGAAGAGGATGAGGCTAGCTGAAATATGCAACTGCTGAAGTGCACCTCTGCTGAGAAGAACACGGACTGAGCAACTAGGTAATAACTCTGACTGGAAATTGTTGGGTTGTGTCAGGGATGTATTGCATGTGACATAGAAGCAACTGATTTTTGAAAACCTTAAATTGGCTTTTGTCATAACATACATGATATATATTCTGAAAAATCTTAAAACATAGTAATTTCTAAATAGAAGTTTCTTTGCCTTAAACCTGCCTTAAACCTGCCAACATGACCTGAAAGATGAGCAGTGCATGTGAGAAGAGATATGTCTTGTGACTTGTGATCTGAAGTGGATCAGATTGTAATTGGTTCATATCACCATTATTTTATCTTTGTTCTTGTAAAGAAACAAGTGGTGTTTATTATCCTTTGAGTGGTGAAAATTCATGTAAACAGCCAGTCTAAGGCTTGTAGATAAATAAGGAAAATTGTATAGGTGTCTGGAACACATGGAAAAATGTTGTAAAGGACTTGGGAAGGTGCAAGGGGGGCAAAGAAGGTCTTCTTCAGATTTTGTTTCTAAATATCAAGTTACAGAGATGGGTTCATGCCAGACTGAGGCTGCCCTTAAGCATATATGATGGATTTGATCAAGACTCAAAACTGAACCCATCCTATAAATAGTAAACATGGTATATATAATTTCAGAATTTTCCCTTGTTTTCCTTTTATTTTCTGAGTTCTCCAAACTGGGCGATGCTGTTTTGAATTAATTTCTGCAATTTACCTGAGATAGATGGAATTCTGGATTTGCTTAATGTTGGATCGTCTGAATTAAAGGCTATGGAAGGTTGTGTATGAAATCAGCATGTGGAATCTAGTGGTTTTACGTGTTTCTTTCATTGTTCAAGCTCCTTGGACATCTGCACATTTTTGAGTTCATGATTGAGTAAAATACTAGTCAAACAAAGTTGATTACCTCAAGTTTGTTCATCTTAGCAGGGTCAAGATTTAATTCATCACATAACAGGCTTATATTTTCCCTCTAAACCCTATAAATTTCTAAGACTTTATTACATTATGAATGCAACAAATATATAAGTAAATCAAATAAAGTCAAATGAGAGAGAATCTATATAAATAGAAGGGATTAAAGATGGGAGAGTTAGCTTTTCAAAATATGGCTATTGTATTATAGTGGTTTTGAACTGTTTTTCTTTGATTACAACTCTTTTCTATACATTTATAATCTACTTTATATCAATATAGTAATCAAGATATAATTATATTAAGTCATCCTCTCACAATAGAATTGACATGTATAAAAATTCCACCATTACAAAAATAGATTTGACATGGGTATCCAAATTTCACCATTACAAATATATTAGAATATATTACACTTCACACAAATAAGACTGATGAAAAAACAAAATGACCAGTTTACAAACAGGCAGTGTTATGTGTAAAATCATTCCAGCCGACAAATCAAATGATTGTTTTCTCATACACTATTTGTAATTCCTTAGAATACTGAGGGAGTTTGCTTTAGCTTTTTATCTATTACTCATTGAAAGTAACAAGACATCTTGTTCCTCGTTCATTTCAACAACATCATCATTATAATTTGTTGAAATATTGATTTATGTTGAGAAAAGTGTTGCCAAAAGGACACTATAATGGTTTACAGAGTGCCCAGATTGAAAAAATTGAGCTTCAAGCATGCCCTCTCTTGATTGGAATGCACACCGGGTAGACTCGCACTTTGAGTGGATTATTGATTACTGTATTTTCATGCTTTGAACGTCATCATACAATTCTAAATCAAGAGTGGGATTGTACAAATTCCCACTATGGAATGAATATTGTCCAATGGCAAGAAACCAAAGTTCATGAATGGTGATAAGCCTCACTGGATGATTTCGGCACAATTGTGGAACGTGGATCCTCATACTGTCGACAATACAAACGTGGTTAGCTAATTCTGTGAGAATAACTTATGTCGATTATTGAGATTGATGGTCTCAATTTATTTACAGAGCCCAGCATTTGTGGAAGAATCCTTAAAAGAGCAGAATTCTTGGCAGGAACAGTCTGTTACTTCAAACACCAAGCTGTTTTTGGATTCAAAACAGAGAGTAGGTGGAGCATTCCAACCATTTTCAAAAGAAAGGAAAGTGATCAGCCCTCTGCCCATAAGATCTACCCTGGAAAGGATGTTACCAAATCTTGGTTTATCACCTACCAAGCATAAGCATGATGCTGGTTCATCATTGGTGGACAATGAAAATAAATGCTTGAATGCTACTGCTAAAACAAGAAGTAGATCCAGAGAAACCACAGAAGTACCAGCACAGGTACAAGGAAAGGAAGCTACTGCAGTCTCCAATGCGGTAAACCCAACCCCCACTATATCTGCATGCAACGCTTCTCAATCTCAAGCACAGAGGAAAATAGAAGGTGTCGGTCAGCTGAACTACATAAACGGTTTGTGAATGCACTGCAGCAACTCGGTGGTTCGCAAGGTGAGTCTTTTGTGACTGGGTTTTTGTTTAGCCTAGTTATCTGTTGTAAAATATTCTTGGGCTTCTTTAGTTGCAATTGCACAAGGATTGCCCTTGTTGTATAAATAAGGGTTTTACCCTTGTTTAATATCTTTTGGCTTTGTAACATGGACTGTTAGCTTGAGGAAGACGTGAGTGTTTTTTGCTAGTTGTTTTAGAGAGTATTCCTTGGTTTGATATTGTGAATGTATGCTTTTTTGCATATGCCCCTTGGACCAAAGTGGATTATTTGTAAGCATTGAATGACCATTGGGCATAGATGTCAGTTAGTGTTGTTTTGTTGTAGGTGGGTCCATGTAACATAAATTGAGGTCACTCTGCCACTGGTATATGTTAGTTTGCAGAGGAGAGTTGGTTGTGCACTATAGAGAAAGTTAACAGTCCACCCTTCTTTATTGCTCCTTCATCCACCCTTTTTATTTGTTTCTCTATCCTTGTCTCCTTTTTGAACCCTTATCCTCCCCCTATCCCCTTTCCCCTATCAATTAGCTAGTGTAGGCTTGATGTTAAGAGTAGTTTTTGTTCTGCATTGTCCATAGTGATAGCATGTGTTTGGTTAGTTTAGTCTTAGGTGTAGAATAGAAGAGGATGGTGGCCTTCTCCGAAGGTTCTTGTGTAGTTATTCAAAAGAAATTGTTGATTGAAGGTTCCCTATCTGTTAAAGCTTCTCATGTACCAGCAAAATCAATGGGCACAATCTATATTTTGCCATATCTGGTAATTGGTGGTTGTGGTCCAAATGCCAATGAGGCTTGGAGGCTTGGTGTCTGTCTAGGAGGCTTGTCTATGAGTGCAAGGGATCCTTCTCGCCTCCTTTCTGTGAGAGCTTTTCCCCCAATGACTGCAGTTGAAAATCCATTCCCAACAGACCATTAGAATGCTAATTCACATCTTTGAAATAACTCTATATGCACTGGAATCTGTACTTAATTGTTTGAATGTTGTAATAACCTTAAAAAATTTCCTTATATTCTTAATTATCTATCAGGGCCTCTAGAACTTGAGTAGAAGTGTTAAAGCATCCTTGTTATCCACTTAATTTAAAGGGCTTTTAGAACTGGATCAAGTAGTTGTCAGTATTTACATTATTTCTAAGTTCTTCCACCATACTGAATGTGGTTGTAAACAATTTGAAAATTATTATTTGTAATTTGAAAGCAGTAATATTCTACTCTATGTTGGACCCCTTTAAAAGTTTGGTAACAGGAACGATCTCACAGCTATATATGATCATTACAGTTTCACCTTAGAAGAAGACTGAATAATTTGTATATTTTGCTAGGTGAGGAGCTATTTGATCTAGAGACAGCTCAACTGTGGTGGGCAGGTAAGGAGTTGATGCGTCACAAAAAGCTGTGTGATCATGTTGGAAAGAATGAGAAAACAAAGGTATATGATCTGCTTGATATTGGCAACTCTCTGAAAGAGCATCCTTGATTCCATTTTGTATAGGCAATCAATTCTAAGGAAATTCTTGGTTTTATTACAGATCATTTCCAAGCTACAAGCAAGAGGTTGTGGTCCTCCTACCCGTGAACCAGTAAGATACAAATTCATTGGGAACTCCATGCCACTTAGTTTTTACTTTTTGGGATTCCAAATCAAAATTTTAACATTTTAAATGCTTATAGAATTGTCAATTTGATTCTACTTGTGACTGATATTTGGCAATTTGTATGAATATAAGTAATTTTTTCAACATTCAATACATTGTAGCAGAAAATGCTTACATCTTAATTTGTTTCTCTACCAGCCAGTGGATGCTGAAACCCAGAAAGCAATGATGATTTGGCACAAACAACAAGAGGCATGGGAATTTGCAATCAAAATAATTTTTGGTGGGCTTTGATGTTATTACTTCTGATCTACAGTTCAGAAATTTGATTTTATTTCAAGATATTACTGAAGAATAAGCCTCTTTATGTTCATACTCATTAATTTTGTGAAATACAATCTTTTACTGTTCCAAGTCATTGATTATGGCATTTTTTGCTAATAGAAGCTGGAAGACGACAAGGATGATTTGTCCCCAAATCCCTCATGGACAAACCCCAAATCTATGAAGGCTCAATTTCAAGGCTTGTCTACAATACACTATAGATAGAACCTGTTGGAAGATGAACTGGATTTAAATATGATGTACTCTGCACATGAAAATGCTTCAGCATTTGGATGTGCATGGGTGTTTTGTAATCTGTAGGAGCATGGTAGGTTCTCCCAGGTATTACCATTCTTGTTTCAATATAAACATGGCTTACTACATCCTTGTTGAAATGAGCACAGGTTATTTGTATTTTTGTTGATACAAACTCTAGTCATTAGTATTATAAATATATATTCTGTAAAATTCTGTACTAGTTGCAATTCTAACATCTTATAGTTATAGTTCATGGATAAAACTAAAAAAAAGGTTTAAAATTCCCAAATATTTCTGAAACTAGAATATTGTTTGAATCAGTTATACTTCATGATATATCCTCAACATTTCTTTGTGGTGCAGGGACATTTTTCACATGGTTTTTTGTTGTTTCAAGACATCCATTTTTCTTTTACAGACTTTGTATTTAATCTATGCTTCCCTATGCGTTACAATCATAATTATATATAATAGTGAGCAAGGAAAACATAGCATGATATCGAAGGAGGTCCATGGGAATTTTCTCCTAATAGATATTGTGCACTAGAAAGTAGATTGTGGTGGCTTCATATCTCTTATAAGAGAGATACTACAAATTCGTAATTATTATGAACAAGAATTTACTTCTCTTAAGACATAATTTTATATCTGTAAATAAATAAAGTAGGTAGATTCTATATTTAGATATGTTATCGTTGGGTATATTTTTGCTATCTCCTTTCATTAGTATTTCATTTGGTTACAATTCTAAAATATCATGCTTGTAACACATTTAACTTTCAACGATCTAGTACTTGGTTAATTCAATTGCCAATCAAATCTAGATCGAATGGGTGTTGACACAATTAAATTTTTTATTATTGCCAACAAATGGGATGTGTTTGAGAAATCAATCAATGGTGATGATCTTGTATTATTCTTGATATTTCATTAATGTTGATTTATTTTGATGTGGGTAAATTCTCAAATGGAATGATTGTCAAAACCAAACATAACGTAATGATGCCACTTGAAGAATTTGAGAACTGTTATAAAGGTCTTTTTGTTGTCTCAAAATGTGAACCAGTGTAAGATGAATTATTCCCCAAATATTTGCAACTTAAATATCCCTTCACAAGGAAGGAATGCATGTTCCTAAGCATACTACTATTAGATTTTGGCTCACAATTTGGCCCTCAAGGACATGGAATCAAGTCTTATAATTGCCCTAAGATAATTGTTTAAAAAAAAACTATCCTTATTAGGGGGTGGGACCCAATACTTACTGTGTTCCATGGATTGTAGTTTACAAATTTAAGCTCGAGTTTATCATTGTTTGAAAACAAATGAATTTGTATGACTTCTGAAGTTGGGTTGATTTTAAAGGAGTGTAATCTTTTACGTAGTTCAGAAATCTCGAGGAACATGGCAAGTTATTCAAGTTGGAGGTAGGATTTTTTGTTAGCCCAATACCAATCATGCTGCATCAAAGCTCCAACTTCAAGTTTGGCACATTTGACCTCATATTATAGTGGTTTATACTATTCAATATGCGAATAACTCTTTCCGTGTAAATCTAAATTGCTTTGGAAAAGGGATAAGTTGTATCTATCTATGTTCACTCATGATCTTTCTTACTTGTGTGACAAAATCTATAACCAATAACTATTTAGCTGTCTTCCAAAGAAAAAACAAACCGGCTATGAGCAATTTACCATCTCCTCATTAACCCTGCATTAACAAGTTTCTGATTTGTTGGGCAGTGGCTACACCAAAGAAAATCAGAGAGTTGATGAAGGTCGATGGACTTACGAATGATGAGGTAAAAATCCATTTGTAGGTAAATACATTTCCCAAACCACTTTGTATCTTTAGCTGAAAGTTGGATTTTAATGAAAAATGAAATTGAGTGATTTTTTGGTAAACTGGGTGTCTTGCAGAAATATTGGCTACATACTAGAAGGCCTAGTCCACTACAAAGTGCCAATGCTCAAGCACCTCAGCTGGTTGTTCTTGGGGGTATTTGGGTTCCTCGGGAATATGCAGCACATGCATCTGCAGCAACCCAGCAAGGACAGGATCATTACAGTCCACTATCCACTGCATCTGCCTCCCCATCCCAGCCACACTACTGTCAGACTTCTATTCCTTATTCCAAAATCGATTCACTAGCTTCCCAATTGCAACTTCAAAACTCACTTTACTGTAACTTACAACATCAACAGACTCCTTCAAATTCTCACAGCTCCCCACAAGGACCCTTACAATGTAATGACCAATTGTCAGAAGCCAGCTGAACATTGTAGAGGGTGGGAGAGAGGAAAGTGTGGGAGAAGATGGAAAATCAAATGGTTCTAGTTGGAGAGAAGAAGAGTATGCTGAAACCACGGGAAGGAGTGAGTGACTTAGAAAACAAATTTTGGAGGAAAATGATGAAGATGCTGAAGACAGTGGAGTTATTGTTAAAAAGGGGAAAAGGATGGATTGTTGGAAAATGAGAGATTCAGACTAGTATCTATCTGTATTAGAAGATTGTAACCTCAGCCTTCTATAGATGGATAGAGATGTGGATTGGTTTAACCATCCACAAAGTGTAGATTTTTGCTGACAGCTGAATTAAGATTTGTGGGGGAATGACTTCTCCATTCATCAACCATGATCATTTTGTAAGCTAAATGCCAAGTTGAAGGAAGTGGATGTTGCATTACTTATGTTCTTGTGGGAAACCAGTCAACAATTTTGATATCTTATTTTGTCCTAACACAAGAAACAAAAATGAATGCAAAGGACTTATGTATGATTGTCATCAATAAATGGAATATTTATGATGCCTTTGGATCCAATTTAGTTGGTCTTGGAGGAGGTTTAGCCATTATCTTGAGCCCCAAAGCCAAAAGCTGTATTATTTCAGCTACGTGAAAATGGATGTGTTGCCAGATTAGTAATTTTTATTCTCTGATCTCCTTCTTCCTTGTTAATTTTTATGGGCTTAATCATTATAGAAGAAAAAAAGGTGCTTAAGACAAAGTCACATTGAGTAACTTAAATACATGACCTAATTTCTCTTTGGTGGAATAACGACTCCAAATTCAGTGGCTCCAACATGTTAAAATTTTAGTAAGATCAACTTTCTGAAAGGATATCTCACGTAATCAGTGTTGTTTTTTAAACATATCTAAGGGAAAATGAATCTAAACATTTTTCCAAAGGATATCAATGAAGCTATGCAAAATAAAGGACTTTCTGACCTTCCACTGGATAAAGAAAAATGACTCATGCAGTGAGAAACTCTGTCTATGGAAAGTATTTTTTGGAAGCAAAAGCCCATAGAAGGTTGACTCAATGTTGTGAACATAAACACAAAATTCTTCCAGTGCTCATTTGTAGCTCGATGGCAAATCAATCCCATTAGAAAAATTATGGATGGTAGCAGCGTACAACTAGAGAAGATGGATTGTTAGGGTAGTGGGAAACATATTTCCAAAATGTTTAGGAATTTTGAAGACTTTTGGAGACTGTGTTGTCCTGTTGTACCCAAAACACCATTGAGCACACGGATAGGGCCAGAGACAGGGGTTCGAGGGCTGGAGACATATCCACATGGAACATAAAACAAAGGTAAATGGATTATATAACAGTGGCATTTATTCATCTATAAACGTAGCTTATCTTAAGAAACAAATCCTAAACCATAAAAAACAAACCTTAAAAAAATTAAACGCTAAAAACCAGAGGGATACCACATGTCAATGTGCCCCTGCTATTAATTAAGCATTTGACAACGCTGAGACTTTAGGGATACTCGATTCATTGTAAAGAATATTATTGCAGCCTTTTAAAGGAAAATATTGGTTGTGAATTCAAATCGTTTCCATGCACCTGGTTGTTGTTCGTTTGCCGCTATTTCGCTCGCTTTCACCAGAAATCACCTCTGCTACCAGAAATCACCTCTGTTGTTATGAAAATAATACTGTTGTTTGAAAATGACACTGCTGATGATGTTCATCAAACTTGGCGCGGAAAAATGATTCACCAAACCTCGCGCGGCAAAATGATTCATCAAACTTTATCGCTAAGTTTGGAGAGGGAAAAATTCGGCTTCGAATGAAGCCCAAAACATCATGTTCGCAGAGCTCTTTCAAATCTCAAGAATTTGGAGAGGGTTCATTCGAATACTTTCCTTCGACCGAAGGGTGGGGTGTTCGACCGAACCCCTTTCATTAGAACCCCCCCTTTCGAAAGAAGGTGTTCCTCATGATTTTTCTCAATAAAAATGACTTTCTTCGTTGAAAAAATTGTAAACCACTATTGTGGGTGCACCCTTACATGTTGAATTATTTTGAGGCATATTTAGAGATTCCACACAAGCTCCAAATTACATCAAGAAATCCCTATGTCACTAAGATACTCACCATAACCAACTTTAAATTTATGGTTTGTAGTCAAAGCATGGGTGGCGGTTACTTATCACTGGCTTGTCGAGGCTCAACATCTGTTAACTTTCTCAATAGTCTTCAAAATATTCGATGTTTAAGATTCCCCCACTATGCATTCAAAAGGTGGATAAAGGTTTGTGAGATTGTCCTGCATTACATGTGGCTACAAACTACAACACAACTTCGACAACCTTGGCTTCAAGATTCAAACCCTCCAAACAATTTGAATACTATTACTAGATATGAAGTGGTAATGAGCCAGAGTGTCTACCAGTCTCTTCAGCTGCAATGCCCATTCTCTTCAATGGCTCTAGCAACCTCTATACACCTCAACAACTTCCAATGACCTATGTTTAGCAACAACTAATGGTCACTATTATTATTGTTATGACTACGACCATGAAATAAATTGCTATTGTTATTTAGGAAGATGGAAGGGTGTTGTGTTGATGTAACTCTACTTGGATATATACATTTTCATTTATGAAAGGTTTATTATTTTGAGAAGGGTGTAACAAAGAATTTAATGCGATCTCTTGCACCTTCTTCCATCCACAAGGAAATTTCCACACGACGCAGTACTTGGTCAATAACTTTAAAACCAAGTGGCAATTCCTTTAATTAGTATTGTCCTATTTTCAAGGATATATCGACCACATGATAGATCACAACATGTTGAGTGCTTGACTCAATTATCTCTCCAATGGTCAAACTCCTATGTACCCCTTTGATTAAGTCTCAATACTCCCATTTATTGTTCCAATTAAGTTAACATTTTTTATCCTTGTGGATTTTCAACTAACTGAACTAGTGTATTAATTTTTTTTTTTAATACATCAAAATTTCACGAGGATTCTAGATTTGTAGTAAAAATCAAGTTTAAGAAATCCCAATTTTCCATTTTTTTTTAAATATTTGTGAGTTGTAAATAGATGATTTGGCTTCCAAACTTGAAATAAACTTGTAATTCTTGTTTTATCTTTTCGTGGGGGGAAGGGGGGATCAAAATTCATATTTAATATAATTTCGTGGGGGTTTGTAAGGCACAATTCAAGTGAATTATTGTGTGTGCATCAGGAATCCTAAAATAGACTTGTTAACTCCATATAATTTTCACACATGGAAAGTTAAAGTACAACAACTTCAATCTACAGATTATGGCAAATGGTTAATGGACATCAAATACAATTTACTAAGAGTTTGAGCAATTTACTTATCAAAACAAGTTAGATGAAGCAATAGGAATAATAGGTCTTCTTGTTTCCGATAACTTTCAATTTAAGTATTTTATTTCTATACTTTAGGGTTGTGGTAAAATAGAAACAAAGAGTGTCTCTTCTTGATTTTGTCAAAATTAAGAGGCTCTTATAAGATATTTGCTTATTCCTTTTACTTTACCATGGATGTTCTTAGAACAACACATGTAATGCCTTCTTTTGAATGGTTTTATGATAGACTCACAAGAGAACAATCTAAATTAATCTCTCTGGATGCTATCACCTCTTCAAAAGTCAGGAACTCATTGTATAATCATCTAAGGGAAAAGGAAATAATTCTTCTACCAAGTTACCTAAGAGAAAATCAGCTTCAAGAAATGAGAAATCATCTAAGTAGAAGAATAAAGTTGACATACATGCCACATCCTCTACATGGTTAGGAAAGAAGACTTACAAGTCTAAAAAGAAACTCAATTATACTTTTTTGTGGATTACAGAATCATGATAGAAAAGCTTGTCATAAGAGGATTGCAGCTTTGGAAGAGGCCATGCAGAGACACAACATTGATCTTCCAAAACCTAATAATGGGCTTGACCTTATAGTGAGAGGTTTGGATCCATCCAAGGATAGTTGGATATTTGAATTAGGAGCCTCACATCGCATGACTCACTCATAGGATCTTCTAGCATCTATTTTTGATAGCGCTAATCCTCAAATTTTAGTGGGAAACTATTCACATATTATAGTTATGGGGTCAAGTATAATACAATTGATAAAATGAACCATTGATAATGTTCACTATGTTCCTAAAATTTTAACTAGTCTTCTTTCAGTTTACCAGATTTTTCATACTGGTAATAGAAATATAGTTGAGTTTTCTCCATATGATATAGTTTTTCAATAGCTACACCATCCAAAGAGGATTGTTGCTTCAAGTAGAGAAGATCATGGGTCTCATTCGTACAAGTTTCATGGTTTTGAGTCATATTGTGGAGCATCACATATTTCCCATGTTGACTCTTTGAGTAGAATTTGACATGAGAGGTTTGAAAACCTCAATTATAGGTATCTTCAACAGTTGTGTACTAAGAATATGGTACTTGGAATCCCTAAGGTATCTTTTACAGAGGGTATTTTTCAAGGTTTTGTACTTGGAAAATATCATTAAGAACCCTTTTCAAAGGGTAAGGCATATTGTGCTACTACCTTGATTTAGTTCATAGTAAACTCATGTCATTTCTAACTCCATTTTCAGGATCCAAGTATGTACTCACTTTCATTGATGATTACTCTCACTGCACTTGAGTGTACTTTCTTGAGTACAAAAGTGATGTCTTCAACACTTTCAAGACCTTTAACGTGTTCATGGAGAAGCAATTAGGTACTTCTATTCAAAAAATACGTATAGGTAATGGAGAATATGTGAACCAATCCTTTATGAAGTATTATGTTGAGTATGGTATTCACCATCAATATTCAATTCCCTAAACTACTCAACAAAATGGTGTTGTTGAAAGAAATAGCATATCATTAAAGGAGATGGAAAATTATATGCTTTAGTCTTGGTCTATGGCCCTATCATTTTGGGTTGAAGCTATCAATTGTGCCAACTATACTCAGAACCACACTCCCCACAAGACAGTTCAAAATCTTACTCAAGAGGATGCTTGGTCCAAAATCAAGCTTGATGTTTCCTTCTTTAGGGTATTTGGTAGTGAAGCTTGGGCATTCATATTAGATGGTTGGCATAAGGAAATAGAGAAGAAGAGTCAACAATACATCTTTATTGGTTTTTGTGAGGATGTGAAATCTTATAGGTTATTTGATCCTATCACTAGGGATTTCCACTTTTGTAGAGATGCCAAATTTGATGAGTCTTTCACACAAATAAATCCTCCAGATGTCATCTTCTTCTTCCTCACTACCTACTCTACCTTCTTCATCTCATGAGAATACCTTTGTACTTGAGGATACTTCAGATGATGATCTTGATCCACCACCACCACCACCTCCACTACCACAACCACTTCCTACCACTTGTTTTTTGCTTAAGTTGGCTAGAGGTGTTGTTGAGGAGGCCGTTTCTTTAGTTGGTGATCCTACATTCTCTAAACATATTCATTCACAAAATTTTGATACTATTCTTTTGAGTCATGCTATATCTCAAAATCCATAGAGTGTTTATAGGCTTTCTGGTGTGCAAAAATTGAGGCTATTACTTGTTTCCTTTAAGGAATATTTTACCAGTTTAGAGGAGAAGTTGGAAAAGGAAATGACTGTAATGTCCCCTTAATAGAGACATAAAATGCACAAATTAAATTTTGATTTTTAAAGATTGTTTGATAAAGAGCAATGAAAGATTGAGGGAATAAGATAAAAGAAATGCATCATTATCAACTAGTGCATAACTAAAATAATTTGTTATGACTTATTACACTCAATCGGAATAGACCTTTGCCTTACCTCTCTTCCCTAGACCCCACCAGAGGAGGGACAACCTTACAGTGCTGAGGGCGCGTGACCAATCTCCAAGTGGATTCCCTCAAGTTTTATTACTGTCTTGGGACATCCAACATGGGATCGAACTTACCAGCCTTTCCCTCCACAACCATCCTCTCCTTGGTGAGCCTTGGTGAAAAAGATTGTTGGCTCTAAATCTATTCTCACAGTGAGCCGTAATAATTTTACGAAGATTGCAATAATTGTTGTAAGCAACATTATTGTGGTTTTGACACATAACATTAATAAATCTACATATTGTCTTAAACTGTATGTAACAACTAGGCTAAGACACAAACTAGCCTTGCAGCAAGGAAGGAACTTGAATCGGGTGATCCCACAAAGCTGGTTTACAATTTCTGGGAGATTTTGATTTTTGCTGAAATCACATATTTTAAGAAAATATAATAATTTAAGCCTTAAAAAGTTCCATTTAAAGAATTCCAATTTAAGAGGGTTTGCTCAAACTACCTTAGATCAAACCCCTTTGGATAGAATCCCACTAGTTTTAAACCATACCTATAATGGAGTCTCCTTTAAACCTATCAAAATGTTGATAAGAAACCACTTTTGATCTACCTTTTGGGGGATCAAATGAATTCATTTAAAAAAAAAAAATTGTAAGTATGTATTCCTTATTATAAGCTTCCAAAAAAGTATAATTTTAAATAAATTTAATTTTATTATTATATTTATTTTTTGTTTCTTGTGAATGTAGGATTTTCACTGAAAATCAATCTCTCTTTTCTGCACATGTGGAAAAATAGCATATTATAAATTTTTTATAAAAAAATATGAGTGCACCAGATATTGAAGTCCTTGATCCAACAAAAACAAATAAATTGAATTTCGATACATACAAAAAAAGTTATTATTTACGGTCGCACTATGTCTGAATTGTAATTGGTTTGACTTCAAACTTGATTAAAGAAAAAATGTTCAATAAAAACTATTTAACCAAGTGGAAGCACTAGATATCAGAGTTACAAATCTAAATTCGAAAGAATTAGAATTGTATCCTTCATGGAAAAAAAGTTGTGTTATATAGTGAGCGTCACTTTTAAAAAATGTTGTTTTATGAAAAAAACTAGTTTTCGAGGGAGATGGAAAAAGAAGTGCAATCTCATTCCAAATTTTTTGAAAAAAATATATTTAGAATCTATAGAAAAAATGTCACAAAACTCTAGTTTGCATCATCTTCAAATTTCTCATGGTTTAGCCACTATAAGTGCCCGAAAGTGAAGATTTAGTTAAAAAAAATTATTTCTGTGTCGAGTTTGGCCAAAAATTGTAAACCACTATTGTGGGATCACTTTTGACATTTTATCTAAAGTGTTCAACAACTACAAGAATAATAAACATAATATCTTGTACTTATCTAGTGGCTGCTATACTGACAAAGTCATCTAAAATCCCGATTTCATTCTCCTCGTAATTGATCCATCTGTCCTTAACACTTAGAAGACATCATTAGTATGAATAAAATAAATAAGAATCTGTTTTCCCTTCATATATTAAAAAATCATAATTGCTTATAAGGTTCAATAATTTCTACAAGCATCATTATTGAATAATCATAAATGATATTTATTCTATATAATCACTCCTTTATTTATATCGATTGATATTTATAGAGATATTTATTTATCTGTATTGATTGGTATTCCCATATTGATCATTCTTACTTATGTCTATTGGTACTCATAAATACATTTATATACTTATTCTTCATTTATATTCTACTCTTATCTCCCACTCATAAATATATTTTTATATACTTTTTTTTTGATACGCAAGGTAGGGATTTATATTAATTATTATAAAATTTACATCTGTCTGCATAGCAGGAGATAACAGTCTTCCATGAAATCTAGCCTATCGGCTAAACCTTCCAACCCAGGAGTAAGCTACGACCAGTTACAAAAATGTAGTCTTGCTGCGTGGCTTCAAAAAACCATCTACTATTATGATTTTAAACATAAAAAATTAAAACCAGAGGCCGAGCCTCACACAGTCGGTACCGAATTTGCAATTCCACTGCGTAACTTCTAAAACCTTCTAGAATTATGATTGACCACAAAAAATTGAAACACGGAGGCCGAGCCTCACAGGAAGCCATTTAGTTCTGCAAACAGGGTGAAGTCTTCCACCCATTCCATCCCCTCCTCTGTCATGAGCCTCAGCTTCCTTTTCAGGAATTCGACTGCCATGGCCGATAACATTCTGTGCCTCATAAGCTCTGGCCCCTTAAGGTCTAAAATGAAGGGATAGACTTTAACTGCCTCGTCCGTCTCCCAAAGAAGGTACAGGTCTGTGGGGCACAAGATTCCTTTGCCCTTGAAAGCCTCCTTCAGTTTCTTCTCTAACCCCCCTAGCAAGTCGCCTCAAAAAAGACGCTCCAACATTTCCTTTGCCTCCACCTTCGGGACTTCGAGGTCCAAAATTACAGCTAAGAACCGAGAGGAGATGTGTGCGTTGTCTCTCACAAATTCCTTTCTTTCCAGATGACCTTTGCCTAATATCATTTTGACTACTAACATAGTCAAGGGATCATCCTCAAGCAGGATTCTCTTCAGTCTTTGATTAGTAATCTCCCAAAATGCTATTTGTCTCTCTGTAGCCACCAAGGAGACTGGAGTATCAACACCAAAACTTTCCAACCCTTCCGTTGATATGGAGATAATGAATTTCGATCTGCTTGTCCTCGCCATTTGCAGCCTTTTAGTCGACAGTTCCCTGCACAGAGACAAAAAACAAACCAAATTTTGAAAACCATACTGCGAGAATGTCTTCATCCGTTCACTTTTAAAAAGCCCGTATGGTGTAAGGCCAAGCCTCCGCACACGAATCTAAAATAATGGAAAAGCAAGGCACCCCGTCCTTGCAATGAAATTAGCCTACGACCTTCATCCTTCATTCGGCTAGCTCCTCGTGAGGAGTGAATTCTGCCACTCGGCCCATATGCTTAAGCTTTCATGATGGCCGTACCCTATGTGTCGAGCTATTTTTGCCTGGATACTTGTGTCATTAGCTTCTCCTGATGTCGCCGAGGTCTCCCCTAATTTGGTGGACTGCTAAACTTTGGTTGTTTTCCTTCCTTATCCCTCCGTCATTTTGGAGAGGGCTTGGAGTGATGTGACCTTGCCACTTAGTCGCCACCTTTCGCTCCCTGTCCACCACCTCATTTCCTCCCTCTTTGTTAGCAAAATTTCCTTTATTTGCATCGATCTCATGGATTCGTATGATAGGGAACTAAATGAGGGGCGGGAGGGACCTACCCTACCACCCACATATATTTTTATATACTTACTCTTTCATTTTATTCACTTTAGATCTAATTTATATCTCTCTCTCTCTCTCTCTATATATATATATATATACATTATCAAGCCTAGTATTCATTCATTCTATTTAGACATTATTATGATAGCTTCCCTATGCTAACATATTCTTTACCTTGCCATATCTATCATTCTTGTTCTATGATAGTATTTTCAGTTAGTTCTATCTGCAGACCTTTTCTACCTTGTATTAGCATTTCATTCAATCATGCTATTACATTACAAACTATTTCATGCTGTGTCTTAATCTAATCATAAGTATTGCACAACATTATGATCAAATTGCTGTTATTTTCAACATAAGACACATTAATTGTGATGAGGAACTTACCTTACACTTTACTCACAATAAATAATAACATACTACCAATATTTACATATTAGTTACTTATTGTGCTTCTATTTTAATATCATTTGTAACTATATACTTATTACATTTATTTACTGTATTTTATAATAAATCAGAATTTGATTATACATTGTCTATATTTATCTTCTTATTTACATATTATCTTCATTACTTATGTATTATCTACATACTATCTAAAATATGTATATTTATTCCTTACCTTATTCATTGCTCTGTTGATAGCCGTCTTCACCTCCAGCCATGATCTTGAGTATTAGTGATCAAAAGTCTTTATGCAGTTGATATTTTTTTGAGGAACCATTCCCTATAGTTTGCTGTATGACTGGGATTATTTAGGAATCAGTGCTTCTTTAGGTAGATTGTATTTATCTTTTGTTTATTTAGTTTAGAGCATAGATTATCATTGTTTTAATATATCATATTTTATGATATTTCATTGTTTCAGATGTTTAATATTTATTAATTATATTTTCTAAGTTTCATAATTAGCATCTTAATTGTAATATTATTATTTCAATAACATGCTCATAACCATAATAATGGCTATAATTATAATTTTAACATTGTTACTGATAATTATATTTGTAATTCAGATTATATTTACTTATATTTACATTAGTTGTTTGATTATTTAGATTTCCTTATGAATATTGTATTATCCATTGTATTTATTGTTATCAATAGTTTTGCACCCTGCTGAATACAATATTCAACAAACTACTAAAACATGGAAACCTCTTTCAGATGTGGGTGATCTGCATGAAAGAGGAATCTCTAGAGCGAGCTGGTTCTCCGAATGATGAATTCTATTCTAAGTGACTTTCCAGGGAAAAGGATAGAAGGATAAACTAGACTTAAAATCTAAAACTGGAATTCTATCATCCTAAAATATTGATCAACTGTAAGAAGACCCTGAAAATAACTCACTCTCACCAACTCTTTAAAATTAAATTCTCACAATCTCACAACACATGTAGTTCAATCAGTGATTTATGCGAAGGTTAAATTAACGCAAGGCATAACCTAAACTAGCATGCACTCCTGCAAATCACTTGACAATAGTGAGAAAAGAAAAGGATCCAACAGATTTGAATCACAAGACAAATCAAATTACTATTCCAAGTCATAAAAAGAACCGAGAAAGGAAAACTCTGCTATTTTATTGAATGATGGAGTGGAATTCTCAAAATCTGAGCACACATAAGTTTACAAGCTCCCCCAAAATGTGTAAGGGAAAGAAACTCTAATCTAAACTGTTGAGAATGGAGAGCTGAAAGACTAAGTCTTTGAAAAGAACTCTCAAGAAAAACCTAATCCGAGCTAAGAAAAAGCTCAAGGAAAAAAGCTTTCAAACAATCTCAAAAAACTGCTTAAAAGCAAAAAAAAGCACAATGCTTTTATGATGAACCTGTCAAGCCTCTAAAAATAGGCTAAATTTGCTTTAAAAGCTCAAAAACACCTTATCTCTCCAAGACAAGTCTCAAATCCAACCAAGAGGAAAATTCAGTCAAAGATCTGCTAAAAATAGCAAGAAAACATAAAGCAATTTATAGAATATCGCTTTTATGATTCTGCTTTACAAGATGCAGATTTTTACAATTTGTCTATTTTTTGCAATTAAAGATTGAAAATCTTTTGCAAAAAAGAAAATCTCCTTATTACTCCATTACAATATTCTGACTTTCTCCAAAAATCAATAAAACATTAACAATCATCACTTCTCACCTTATCCCATTGATCTTATTGATTTCTCTAAAATCAACTAAAATAAAACCCTAATCGAGGTAAATGACCCTAAACAAAAGAACCTAGGTCATATGTATTCACCTTTACACCATTAATTGATTTCTCCCTAAATCAATAACACAAGATGAAACACCACACTCACAAAGGCAACAAAGAAAGTCATAAAGACTTTACAAGCTGACCTAGCATAAGAATTCCGGCCCTCATATAAACATTAGACTCAGGTTTTAATAAATCACAAGGAAAGCACTATGGACTTTGACCTCCATTGGAATTCACCGCATGTGTTTTGATTGAAAATTCTAGAACATAATAATACTCGAATTAGGGTTTGGTCAAAACAAAATCGAACCCTAATGATCACTCATTCTACACTCCTCAACTTGCAAGAAAGAAGCTCTGCCGTTGCCATGACTCTGTCAAGCTCGAGCTCGAATGCCTTGATATTCTTCTCCATACTCATCAGACATTTGAAAAATCTAGTGGGTAAGATTCATGCTATCATATCGAAGCTTTTCACTTCAGTATTGAAATGCCAAAAGAGATAAGGCTGCGGCCTATATGAATTAGTTCTCTTCCAGCTCATTGCTATGCTTCCTATGACTTCGGCCCACATGAACTCGAGCTTGGCTTCTGCTAGTTTATTCTGTGAGAGCTCGACTGAGAGCTCGCCCTATACTATCTGTGTTCTGCTACTATGCAAAGGTAAGCTATTTCGATGGTTTCATCCTTGCATATTTTGGCCTTGAGGCCGTGGTGAACATAATCTCTAATGTCTTTGTTCTGCACGTTCTGTATGTTTTCCTGTGCATACACCAACGTCATTGGTCCATCCTCACTATGAAAGTTTGGCCACTCTTTTAAGAACTTGAACTCTTGGCATTTGGAAGCGTATTTGAAACTTCTGGCCACGGCTTGAGTGCTACATCAGCTTTGAACTGGTAATCCTCCTCTGCTTTCTTTGGTTCTCTGAGACTTAAAAAAACTCTTCTTTTCTCATGAATTTCTGGCCACATTCAGGCCGTGCCAAAGGCGCACTGTAGGGAGCATTCCTTGTGGATTTTGGGTTCAACCCAACGAGCCTTCTGTCTTATGAGTGTCGCTATAGCTTGCCATCATCGGGGAGACCTCTCGTAGAAAGCTTGAGTCATACCGAAAGTCTTTATCATTTCCAAGTCGCCAAGACAAGAACACACTTACACCGAGATGTGTCCTTCATCTGCCTTCGCCAAGATAATGTGTAGTTAGAGTGACATCTCATAGAAAGCTTGTGTCTTATTGAAAGCCTTTATCATTTCCAGTCGCCATGACATAACGCTTTCGGGGAGACCTCATATAGATATCTTCGTTATACTGAAACACCTTGAATTCACCTCAGATCGCCAAGCAAGAACAAATCTCACATAGATAAAGTCCCTTTGAATTCCATCAGCGAGACATATCAAAGTCGGGAAGACCTCTTGTAG
>VDFB02391701.1:0-16648 GCA_007258455.2 Sequoia sempervirens
TTGCACCCTTGCTTAACACCAAACCTACCTCCACCACAACGATAGATCCCCAAGCTCCGAACCATCTTAATATCTTCAGGAACCACATGGACTGAGAGATCACACTTGGCCGCTAAAGTCTCCTAAATGTCTCCTAGTATTCTCGACCAAACCTGCCTAATCTAAAGCTTCTTATCCAAGAAGATCCTATGATTACGCTCTAGCCAAATATTCCAAATAATCAGAATAATATTCCAAATAATCAGAATAGGACCAATTTTCCAGGCAATGTGGAGGAAAATAGTCTTAGCAAGAGGGCTCCCAATCTTAAGCCAAAAATATTCCAAAGAAGAAGCATGCCAACAAGGTTGGCTCTAGGTAGACCACCATAAGTGCCAAAACTCCCCAACAAAAGAGCATTGGAAAAAAATATGAGAGATACTCTCATCACTACTAGAACACAAAACACATATAGAAGGGCCTTGGAAACCACGTTTCTAGAGATTCTCCCAAGTCAGACATCTGCCCCTCATAACAAGCTAGGAAAAGAAGTTACACTTGGGCCAAGAAAACTTATTCCAAATTTTTTTCCACCAGGTAACCCTCATACTCCTACCAAGTTTCTTATCCAACACCTGATAACCAGAAGCCATCGAATATTTTCCCTTTGGGTCATGACCCTAGGCTAGAACATCCTTATCCAAAAGAGAGCTACAAGCACAACCATAAAAAATGTAGAAAATATCTTGGCGATCCTCCCAATCTCCACCAGGAAGCCACTCTTACGAGTCCTTCCAAGGATAAATAATAGTATGCCCAAGAGCCTGTGGGGATTTAAAATCAATCACCCTACTCCAACCCGACTCCAAAAAGATCATATCAAACCCTACAGCTGAGGATTAGAAACCAAGATAGGGGGATGCCCATCCCAAGAATAAACCCAAAAAAGAGCCTCCAAAACTCTATTGCAAATCCAAAAATGACCCTGCTTAATCAACTTGGCTCCCCTTTTCAACGTACTCCAAATCATAGAACCCTTGCCCAAAAGATTGTATCGAGGCACATCACCACCCTCCACACCACCCATATATTTGAAGGTGAGGATCTTAGCCCAAGTCTGATGTTGTTGAGAACACCACCGCCAATATAGCTTTGCCACTAAAGCTTTCCCATTTAAATCAACCTAACGCAACCCAAGACCCCCTTCTTGCCTCAACTGACATACACCATCCCACTTCACCAGACTCCACTTTCTCAAAAGGATATTACCAAACCAAAGAAAGTAAAAACAGAGACATTCAAAATATTTGACAAATCTGGCAAGAGTCAATAACACAAAGCATCTGTATAAAGGAAGAGCCTGAACCACAACCTTCAAAAGAGTGACTCTGCTAGCTGTAGAAAGCCATCTACAAGTCCAATGACTAACTTTATTACGAAATTTATCAATTACATCATGCCAAAACATTCTTGGGAGAGTGCGCACCACAATAGGAATCCCAAGATAAACAAAAGGAAGAGAACCTATATGGAATCTGAGGATCCCGACAATTCTCTGTTGAATAAGCTTAGGAGTGTTGAAGAAGTAAATAAAGGACTTACTCTCATTAAAATCCTTTGACCCAAAGAACCCAAATAGAAATCCAAGGCCTTCCTCAATTAACTGCTTCAACCACTTTGAAAATTCCCATCATAGTTGTGTCATCCACAAACAGTAGGTGAGATTGAGTAGGAATATTATTGCCCCAACGCCAACCCTATATCAATCTAAGCTCCACCTGACATCTCATAAATATCCCAAGCCCCTCAACCATCAAGATGAATAAGGGGATAGAGGATCTCCTTGATGTAGCCCTCTCGAGGCCCCGAAAAAGCTCAAAAGGTTCCCCATTAACCAACACAGAGAAGGAAGTTGAGGTGACACAACTCATAACCCACTCAATCTAACCACTACCAAACCCAAAATCCTTCAAAACCTTAGATAAAAAGTCCCATTTGACATGGTCATAGGATTTAGCCATGTCCAGTTTAATAAAGATAGCCTTCTCCCTGGATGAAGCCATATAATGAATAGTCTCAACCGCAATGACCACACCATCAAGAATTTGCCTCCCAACCACAAATCCACCCTGCTCTTCATAGATCAACATACTCAACCATGGTTTAAGGTGCTCCATGATTAGCTTAGTAATTATTTTATACATTACATTGCACAAAGCAATTGATCTAAAAAGATCCAAAGCATTAGTACCCTCCTGCTTAGGATTAGAGAAAGAAAGGTAGAATTCAAAGCTTTAAGCATTTGTTTGTTCCTTTGAGACTCCTAAACAACCTCAAGAAGATAAAATTTAATAACTTTCCATAAATCCTGAAAGAACTCAACTGGGAACCCTTCAGGACCTGGAGCTTTACCTTTCTTCATCTGAAAAACAATACCCTCTAACTCAGCCAAGGAAATGGGTTTAAGAAGAGAGTCATTTATGTCACTAGTCACCATAGTAGGAATACACTGAAGGATTGAAGCTTCCTCCTCATTGGCCAGGGGAGAATCCTCAGAGAACAAAGCTGAAAATAACCTGACAACCTCTTTTGAGATCTCAGTAGCTGAGCAAAGGAGATCCCCATTAGGAGACTTAAGAGAAGAAATGACATTACCATGTTGTCTATCTTTGATAGAATTATGAAAGAAAGAAGTATTCCTATCACCTTCTTGTAGCCAATCAATACGATACCTTTTGTTTCCAAAATATTTCCTCTGGAAGCTCCCACTCCTCCACATCTTTAACAGCCAAAGCTTCAACCTTACCCAACTCTTTAGTAAACCCTTGATCACGAGTCTTCCTTGTTATGAAGTCCAACTAATCTTGAGAAACTCGTTAAGCATGGAACACATTACTAAAGTGGCGTATATCCTAGCACTTGAGCATATATTTAATAAATTGAAGCCTCTTGATGAAAGAATACATAGTCGTGTTGAAAGTTGGCTTTCCAGCACTCCACCAACCTAGAACAAGATCATGAAGAGAAGCATCCCGAAGCCACATGAGTTGGAATCGAAATGACGACTTATTTTTGAATCATCTGGATAGGTAGGAAAAAAAATTGATTGGCCAATGATCATAGGCCCGCCAATCCAAAATCTTAGAGCTAGTCACCCAATTGTCACCAACCCAAAAGTTGGATACCAGGAATCTGTCTAACCTTTCAACAATGGTTGCATTCCCCATTCTCCTATTGTTCCAAGTGAACATCCCATTACTAGGTTTTATGTCCACCAAATTCAAAAAGGCCATATTATCTCTTAGAAGCTTTGAAGAAGAGTCCAAATGAAGGGTACCCCCCGCTTCTCCTCCAAAGAATAGAAGGAATTAAAGTCCCTAGCCAAAATCCAAAGAAGAAAAGACTCCAAAGAACACAAGAGCCTAACATACAACCATAAATTCACCTTACGGAGGAAGTCCATAGGAGCATAGATGTTAGAGAAGAGGATTCTCTCCCCCAACTCCAGACTAGAAGCAACCAAAAAAATAGAGAACTTGCAAGAGAGGCACCAAATCATAATAACTCTATGCTTATCCCAAAAACAAGTTAGACCCCCAGAGTTACCCAGCGCATCCACACACTAGCACCTACCTTTTCCCCAAATATTATTAGCTAAATTCAACATACTATCAACAAACAACTTCATCTCCTAAAGAAAAATCAAATCAGGAGAGTGAACCTGGATTAAATCCTGAATAGCTTTTTGTCTAGGGATGCTATTCATACCCCTCACATTCCAAGATAGCATAATCATCTCTGAGATTGGGAGAAATGGGCATTAATAGTGTGCATCGATCTAGACTCCACCAAATTTTCCCCAATTAGCTTTACTTTCTCCCGATCCTTCTTTCTACCAGTTTTCAGAGGTTTCTCAGGGGGGCCCTTTTTAAGAGGTTTCTAAAGCAGACCTAAAGCTAGAAAAGAAGCCTTGCTTTTCCCAAGTTCATCAACACCTTTCTCAATAACAGGTCCCAAACTAGGTGACACTTAACCCATATTTATTTTTGACATCAAACTTGTCTCTTGAATAGAGGGTCTGAGGGAGCTAGGCCCAAATCCGTTGGAACATAAGGATTCAACAGTGCATCCTGCTAGCCAAGAGAATCAAGATGATCCCAAGATCATCAACACCTTTCTCAATAACAGGTCCCAAACTAGGTGACACTAAACCTATATTTATTTCTGACATCAAACTTGTATCTTGAACAGAGGGTCTGAGGGAGCTAGGCCCAAATCCACCAGAACATAAGGATTCAATGGTGCATCCTGCTAGCCAAGAGAATCGAGATGATCCTCAAGGTGATTCTCAGCATCAGAACCACCCATAATCTACATGTCAATAGGAACACCTTCCTGCTGAATCAAGTCCTCTAATGCATCAAATCTATTAAATGTTTCCTCCTCCTACCTATCTTTGAGAGTCCTCTTTTTCCCCTATTTCTGTTATGAGATTTGACTGGGATGAAACCCTCCTTGTCCATCACCATCGCCTGCATGGGAGCTTTACCTTTATCCTATTTCTGGACTGATTACATGGGAGTAGTACCCAAACCTGCATTATTAATGGCTCTGGGACACTTTCATTGAAGATGCCCATACTCATGACACAAATGGCAGTGGGAGGGTAGAGTATCATAATCCAACTGCTAATTCCAGGAGGTAGAGCCAATACTCATGTCAATTGAATCCAACAATGGTATGTTCAAGTTAATCTCCACACACACATGAGCATAAGAGAAAACCTTCTTAGACATAGTTTGTTGCGAAGGCCTGATGGGCTTGTCAAGCATGAGAGAAATCATTTATAAAATATCATTTCTATAGCATTCTAATGGAAGACGAGGGAGTCTCACCCACACCGACACCCGAGAGGGGAGTTCCTCAATAGAATTAAGACCCACATGCCAAGGTTTAATGAAAAGGCCCACCTGGTTATAAAAGTATGACCCACCTTCAAAGACACGAATTCTATCAACAACACACACAAAATCCACCAGGAAGAAATTGTTGGCTACCACCAAAATGTCAAAATCACCCTCAAGATTCTGAGTTTTTCACACCCAAGAATCCAGAAAAGGGAGCGACACTCGCATCCCCATGAACTTACAAACCAAAACATGATTATTGTAGTATTCAACATCCTCTACTACGGACCCGGGTTGAATAACCAACCTTGGACGATCCTCCAAGTGCTCCAAGAACCCATTAACTTTACACAGATGAAAACCAAGTTATTTTGAGATGAACCCACAACCGAGTTATCCATGCTAAAGATGAAGCAACTCACACCAGATCGAGAGCAGCCAAATCAAGCACACCCCACACTGAAACAAAGGAAAACGACCCACAAAAGGCTGTTGCCCTAAGCAAGGAAATCACTCTAGTGATCCAAGGTAGAAAGCAAGCCCACACAACTATCAAGGAAGATTTTGTCAGGAAAAACTAGAGCAGAGAAAAGGTCAATTAAAAATAGCCCACCAGTTGCACCCTAGAAACCAAGAAACCCCTCCACGTAAAGAAAATACCACCACAAATCCAATCCACAGGTAGCTGAAAGCATGCACGAAAGCAGCGACACATGCAACCCAGGCCTCAAAAGGTCACAAGCAACAAAGCCATTGAACTAGAAACCTCCTACATGCTTCATCTTTTCTCCATCCTTAGTCAAATCACCAAATTGAAGTTCTCTCTTCAAATTAATTAAAAAAAATTAGATAAAAAATCTTTTATATATTTAAATATATATATGCATGTAGTAATACTAATGAATAAAGCTCTTTTTCTTATTTCATTTTATTTATTTATTTTTCAAGCACTTAAAAAAATTCAAAAGGTGTATATATACATTTTAATTTCCTAATAATTTAACCTTCTCAATTCAATAATTAAGAAATGCAAGGAATTGAGATGTGACAGTTTGAAGGTACCTTTGACCGAAGGACCTTAGCTAGAAGCTTTGGCTTCTCCATCAAAATTTCCTCAAAAAAATTAGTTTCAAACCCTATGTTGGACCTTCAAATGTACTTAACTTGACAAGATATTTTGCAATATCGTAGCCCTCAAAAAAAGCTTTCCAACGAGTATAGTTTTGATATGTTTTCATTTTATCATGTATTTAATTTTTAATTTTTACTAAACTAGGTTTTTCATCAAACATCAAGCTCTTCATTCTAAAGAGGTGGAAAAATAGTAAACAATTGTAAAAAAAATTCAAAAAATACCTTTGCCCTAGGTATTGATGTCCTTGTTTCACCAAAAAAATAAAATTGGATTTCAATATATACACAAGTTATGTTTGACGACACACACCTATGTCCAAATTATAGTTATAGTGACTTCATAAATTAATTAAAAAAACATGTAACAAAAAATTATGAAAAAATATCCTTGCCCTAGATATTGATGTTGAGAATCTATATTTTAAAACTTAGAATTTTATCCTTTATAAAAAAAAGTTATGTTTGACGAGACAAATGTTACTTTTTGAAAATTTTCTTTCTATTTAAAACTAGTTATTAAAGGAGATGTTGAAAGATTCATGATTTATTTTAGAAAGATTTTTAAAAATATATATTTAAAATCTACCCATAATTTTTCACAAATCACTAGTTCGCATCATCTTCAAATTGTTAACGGTTTATCTACAATAGGTCTCAGAAGGTGAAGATTCAATTAAAAATGTTGATATAAATGTCCATCTTGGCCAAAAAGTGACACAAAGTATTGTGATTTCACCTTTCATGATTGTCATGAATTCCACACTAGGTTAATCATCACTCCACCTACCAATTTTCTTTCTCTTGTAACAAACCTCAATTTGTACCCAATTTTTTTTATAATTTTTCTACTAGAATTTTAACTAAAGTTTTCATGTGTTCATTCGTATGTATACTTAGGTGTTCTTCTATCCCTATGGTACATGCATCTATCCATCTGAAATGAGATAGGTATTCATCCGTATGGGATATGTATATTGCTTTATCCAAAGACTGATTCATTGAGACATTCACTATCATGAGTCTCTCAATAATGACTATACTTCCCTAATAAAAGTGTATCGAGGTCATTGTCATTTAAGAATACATAAAAAGGCTTGAATCTCACCTTATAATTCGGTCTACATCCAGAGTAAAAAAAATCCATGTCCATTGGATTCTTTTGAGTACACAATGAATTTTATTTTTCTTTAGATTTAATTAATGGTTTTAATAATGTGATTTAATTTCTCATGAGTAAGTTATTTAATTATTTCATGTAAGTTGGTATATCCAATCCCTTAGAGAATTTACCAACCCTGCTCCAAAAGACCTACATACTAGGAACCTCCTTCATTTACCCAAATTGTCTACATAATTGTATCCATGAAATTAAGTGTAATAATTATGTAGTTATATTTTTAACTAAGTTTGATGTAAACTATTATGAGTGGTTATGCAACCCTTTCTAGAGATCTTTTTCTCTAAACAATTCCTCTTCAATTGCTACCCATTAAGAGAAGCATTAATTTATTAAGTGCCTATTCTTATGACTTGTTTATTATTGTATCTTAAATACATACTCCTAATTGAGTAAATTTTTCTTTAAAATTTCTATAGAGATGATTTACTTAATGTTAAACTATATTTAATTTATTTAGTTGTTTAACATTAAACAATTGTTAATTTATTTATCTATTTTTTTTGTTCACTAGAATTTAACTTGATAATAATTATTTATTACTCCTTGGCAATCTATATGGATGATGCCACAAATATTATTATTGTAGCTATATTAGGCTATATATGCAATAGTTCAATCATGATGATATGACCGGAACATGTGAATTAAAGATATCATTAATACCAAACATTGCGAGTGATTTTACTTCTCATATCTTGTTTACATGTTTAAATAGAACTAATAACTAATTACATTGTATACTAAAATAAAACCAATTTTTTAAATGTCTTCAATGAAAAGACATAATTATTGAAATCAACACATAGATAAATTAACAAATCATTTTATTCACAAGTATTATTTTCAAAAGTAATCTTATGTATTTAAAAATTCTCAAGTTCTATCCTATGGTTTTGTTCTATTTAATGCTTAACCAATGTATCAATGTTATGATGTATTTTGAAACTTAAATTACAATAAATTTATAAATTTAATTAAATATTATTTGATAATTTACCAAAAGAAAACATGTCGATAAATTTAATTATTAAAGATACATTAAATTCTCACCCATTTCACAAAATATTATAGTGATAATAAGCAAGGAATAAACAAGTTTTATTTAATTTATAAATTCCTTAATTATGATGTATTTACAATTTAATATATTCTTTTTATATAACATATTATTATATAGATCATCTATATAAAGTTGGTTATATTATATATTTTATATATACTTCTATATTTTTTCATATATATTATTATATATTTAATGAATGATAAAAATGTAAAACAAAATTTTCTTTCATAGGAGGATCGCAACCCCCAAAAATATAGGGGATTTTTAATGGTTCATGGGTAGTAGCCATGTATAAGGCTACATCCTACTTGAATTTATATAAGAAAATATTTATTATAAGATTTTATTATATATATATAGAGTATTATTTCTATATTAATTCTATTATAAATACAAATTATACATACATAGTTTCAAAGATAGGGCTTATGAGTAAATAATGTTCATATATTTTGTTAGTGTAAATAATCGCTATTCATCTAATTAGCTAATCACCTTTTAGGATTGATCTATTCACATATATAACAATTTTACTTAGGTTATTTCATACTTTTCTCTCACTTCATGTATGGTTGAGACATGTGTCCTCATCACTTGAGACATCAATTGCATGCATACTTGCCACTTTCTCACACACTTGTTAAGTAAACTCATAAGTGTTGCACCTTTGAAGGGTAGTACTCATTGTCTCCTACCTTCTCATCTCATCTACATGGTTTCCTTTGTCACAAGTGACTTGGGTCTGATATCTTCATTGGCCACATGACTTGCACGCATTCTATATGTCCCATGCGGCCCCTCAAATCAACAGTTTGTAGCATCTATATTTTTGAAGTTTATTTTACTATTTCAATCAATATTTGGAGGGTGCACTTGGCATAAGGGGTTATAATTTTTTTATAGACTACCAAATTTGTTCACCTTAGCAGCTCAAGCAGTCAACAAAGAATATAATTGTTGGTGCTTAGTTTTAGCATCTCTGCCAACAAGGTTTCTTCATTGCAACAAAGGACAAGGAGACATTCTTTGCTTGTGGAATCAAAGGTGTGGTTCTTTTGTTTGTTGATATTGAATGCAATGTTCATTTGGTTGGTGTTTTTTTTGTTACACTTTGCAAGGGCATATTACATAGGCCATGAGATAAGGCATGTGGGAGGACCAAAAAACTTCCACATCTGAGAGCTTTATTAGCAATCACATAGGTGTTTCCGGGCGTTAAATCTCCCAATGACCTCCACTTTGAGTGGTTCATACCTGCAGGGTATTGTGCAGATCCCCACGCCTCCCAAATCAACATCATTGCTATTTTTTCACATGCATTAGCTCGACCTACTGGTTTAGGCATTGTTTTTGGTCCCTTCCCTAGTCTTGGAGGTTGTATTTGAGGCTTTCCCAAACATATTCTAGCCTATGTTAAACAGGCAATCCGCAATCATTTGCATGGTGCAAAATTTTATCGATCATTTGCTTATAGGCAACCACCAAGTACCTGTAAGCAACTCCACAATAAAAGTGTTTTTCTAACAGCCTTCCCTTCCCATCACATGCCCTTTTGAATCAAGCACTTACTCCCTCACAGTGGTCTACACTTTACATGTGGCCATCGACATTACTCCAACGACCTCCCATGTGTTCACCAATAGCTGCCACTTGGACTCAAAACCCAAGACTCTCCAACTAGATTTGACTTGGTCAAAAACATATAGGCTCAATAAATCCTAACCATTGGACTTGATCATTGGAAAATTAATTGATTGAAGTTGTCAAATTTAAGCTAGTGATTTTTTTTTGATAGATTGATAAATGTTTGTAAAAGGGGTTTTTTTTTCATTTTTGCATAACTTGTAAACTAGGAGTTAGTTTTTCAAGTGTGAATAGTTGACAAAAAAACTCTTTCCATGATGAACACTATAGCATCTAGATGATTTAGAAATTATGTTGTTTATTATCATTTTTTGGCCATCGAAGTCATTATTGTAAGCGAATTTCAATGGGGCATAACTTTCACCCCGATTATCAAAATTTCACTAACTTTTTTTTTATGCATATCAAAATTTTGCAAGGAATTCATTTTTGCTTGTATTTTAAGATTTGGATAGGCCATTTTGTGAAAAATCACCATGCATTATAAATGGTTGATTTGGCATCCAATCTTCACACAAGTTTTAATTCTCTTTCACATCTTTTTAGGGGGGGCTATGTTTGGGGGTATACTTGCATTAGACTATGTCTAGAAAATGCAAAAATAAATGCACATATTGTGGGAGCAATCAACATGTGGATGGATTTTGTCCTCATGTCTCACATAAAATTATCCAACTCCTATTGAAGCTCACAAAAAGAATTCTCACTCAAGCATCTTGTGAGACATCATCACTTGGGGATGAACAGTATAGTCACATGGCTTGCATTGAGGACTTATCTCTCACATCACCTATTAGCGCATTTGAATCTGATGTTGACTCATCCATGGTTTCCAGTGATTCTGTGCACTAGGACATTGCTATCGTCATTCCAAATCCATCCACATTGGGATGTATATCTACCATACATCACATATTTGTTTTTAGAGTCCCACCTTGAATATTTGGAAGAAACTATTAAGGAAATTCATCTCCTCTATGATGTCAACTTCGATGAATTTACATCACCATTGCCATCTTTGTATCTTGATCTTGTCCTATGAACATCAACTTCTATCATGACAGATTATGCATATTTTCATGAGTCCAATATGATTGTTGTCATCTATGTTGGCATTCCCTGTAACAGTATCTAGTTCACATCGGTCTTGTTTTTGCCATACATCCATGGTCCCTGTTCTTGAATCTTATATGGTACTTGATCCATCTTATCAGCATTTTTCACAGTCTATCATTGTCTTGGAGATATTTGAGCATCATTCAAAGACATCATAGGCACCATATCAGTATTTAGATCATATAAAGAATTCAAAGATGTTCATCTTACTTCCTCCATATTCCTATATTGGCAAAGAGACCACGCACATATTTTTAAAATTATTTGTCATTGTTAATTATTTACAAAATCGATCCGCACATTGTAATTCTCATCACCGTGAGCCAGTTGAGATCAATGATTATCTGATATTAATTTAGAAACCGAGCATCTGGTGTGGATTTGTGTTCTTGATTCATATGTAAAATTTCTATTATTATTTTTGTATTGTGGATCTCGGGGAAGATTGTTTGATGCATAATCTATGTTATCTGTAAATCTTGGTGCCTCGTATAAATTTGGGTGAAAGTTAGAGGGTCCAATGAACTAATTTTTTGTTAATTAGTGTATGAAGGTCGACTTGGTGAATACAGTGTGTTGCGGATAGTTGAGGAGTTATTGTATAAGTGTTTTTGTATTCAAGCATTTTGGTTTGGGTCCTCACTATGTTGTGGCCGACTCTTGTGGATGTGCATTGAATATTATGGATGATTTAAGCTGACAATTTTTGAATATTTCTTATTTTGTTGAGGCCGACCTGAAGCAATTAAATCCTAAGTAGTGGATATATATAAGTGATTGATTATATCATTTTGGTGTGTGTTTGATGAGAGTGGATGTATGTTGCGAATGTCAGAAGGCCAGTTGAGAGTTTCTCTTGTGCATTAAGGATTTTTGTTGCGAGTTGAAGCAGACCATAGCAGAAGAGCAGAATCAATCAGAAGGTCCAGAATTTGATTGTTGAGCTGAATCAAAACTGTAATCAGGCATTTGTAGATGCTACTTTATTAGTTCAAATCCTTGGAAGTATTCCAAACTTTTGTAAGGCAGTAAGCCTTTCAGCTTTTGAGTAGTGAGCTCTAGGAAGTGTGCCTAAATGCAAGTGCATTCTCATTTGTAATATTTTCTTTTTTGGTATCATAAAACAATATTGTGGTTGACCTCCAGTGATTTTTTCCCTAGCAGGGGTTTCCACATAAAAATCCTTGTGTTATGGTGTTGTGGTTATTTGTCTTATGTGCATGCATTTTTATTTTGGATGAATGTTATCAACACTTTAAGGATCAGATTGATAAAGTTAAAAATTGCACAACACTTATTCATCCCCCCCCTCTCAGTGTTGCTTGATTCCAACATCCTATTATTCATAATGGAAAGTCATCCTACACATATTTGTGGTGTTGTTTCCTCTCAAGGAGAGAAATGTTGTTCAATGATCGTGGATCATCTTCAACATCTAGTGTCAAGCATCTACCAATACTATGTGCCTCATTTTGAGGGGAGGCTACATGGTTCTTTTCTCCTATCAATTTTGGGAGGAAGCATTTCCTCACATGGTGTTCATTACTTCTCAATTTTTGGGGGCACATGTGACCTTCTCTTTATTCTCTCCTATGGGGAGAATATTTATTGTATATTGTGCTAGAAGTAATCCTTGGGGGGTCATGATGAGTCCTCCATATATCACTTATCTTCTTCACTTATACATTCACATTTGCATCATTTCTCTTTTGGAGAAGGGTTTTTATTTCCCATTGGATTTTTCTACTTTACTTCACTTTATGATAAATTTGTACATAAGTACTTAACATGGCCTAGTAACTAGGACTCATTATTAGTGCATACATTACTCCCTAAGTTGCACTTAAGGGGGGTGTTAATGTAAACAGATTCATAATTCACCTAGTTAGCTAATCACCTTTCTAGGACTGACCTATTCACACATATAACTTAAGTTTAATTAGGTTATTTCATACTTTTGTCTCACTTCATAAAGTTGAGACATGTGTTCTCATCACTTGAGACACCTATTGCATGCATACTTGCCACTTGATCACACACTTGTCAAGTGAGCCCACAAGTGTTTTACATTTGAAGGGGTAGTCAGTTATTGTCTCCTACCTTCTCACCTCATCTACCGTGCCTATACAAGAAAGACTCATCATTGTATAATTACTTTTCATATTATATGATAAATATCCTATTGTGTTCATTGTTTCACTTGTGGAAGGTTATCAATTCGAGTTTTTTGATCTTGGCATTCTCCAACATATTTTATATATGTATGTATATCTATATATAAGATTATATTTTAACTTAATAATTTTTTTGACTAAACATAATATTTTTACTCCCAATTTTGTTAACTCAATTTTTGTAAATGCTCAATTTCATTCTTTTGTGTTTTCTATACCCATTCTTTTATTTCTCTCTTATTTATAGTTTACTTTCATTCATTAGTTTTGATTATTTTAATATTAAAATTTTATTGTGTTTAAAAACAACCATAATAATAATGAAGATAATAAAAGATCTCAATTTATCCTTTTCTTTTTACTATTTTATTTCAAAAACAGTTATCACAAAATGTTTAAATAAAAGATTATTTTACAATAACATTTTAAATCAAGATAAATTTAAGCGTTGATATAAGAATGAGGATAATTATGAAATTAAGAAAAATAAATAATTTTCTAATATTATCCACATGTAAATATTAATGACCCCTACATGGATAGAATTCATGTATCCTTTATAGTAGTCAAAATGCATAGATTAGATATGTTAATTTAGATATAACTAGATATGGGGAGTGATATGTTTTGTTGTGCAGGAAGGAACACACAGGCTAGGGTTTCTCTACCGTAGTTGCACCCTGGTTTGCACGTGGTGGTTCATTTGACAACTTGGGGGGGTATTTCTAGTGGTTCAAGGGTCGTGGCTTTAGGTGGTTGCGTATATTCATTTTGGTGCTCTTTGACAAGTGTTTCTCCTACTAAATTCTTTGTGGTTTATTGTTTGAGAGGTGTGAGCTGGTGTTTGTGTGAGGTGTTTTATATCAATGTGTTGGAGCCTTGGAGGGGGGTTATTTTTCTCTTTTTTTGCTGATTTTTTCTCTTTGTTGTATTGATTGCTCGAGTGGGGGATTTCATTTTCTCGGGGATGTTACTGCATACATCTCTTAGTAGGTCAGACTACGCTTCTTCTCCCCCTCGTGAAAGATCATTTCCTTCAAACATGGCTAACCTTGGTGAGGGCTTGACAAGGAATGGTGGTTTTCGTTTGAATAAGGTGAATGGGTGTTTGGAAAGGTCGCAAGAGCATCCAGTGCTAGTTATCCAACTTGAGTCTATAGTTGAAGATGCAAAATACTACAACAATCATGTGTTAATTTGTAAGGTTATGGGGATGTGGGTGTCACTCCCATTTCTTGATTTGTGGGTTCGCAAGACTTGGAACCCTGAAGGGGATTTCGATATAATGATGGTAGCCAACAATTTCTTCTTGGTGGATTTCTCCTGTGTGGTTGATCAAAATTGAGCTTTTGAGGGTGGTCCTTATTTCTACAATCAGGTGGGCCTATTCATTATGCCCTAGAATGTGGGTTTCAACTCTGTGGAGGAGCTACCTTTTAGGGTTCAGGTCTAGGTTCGTCTTCCTCAACTGCCTCTGGAATGTTGACAAAGTGATATACTGCAAATGATTGCTCTTTTACTTGGTAAGCCTATTGGACCTTCTCAATAGACTCTAGCTAAAAGAGTTCTTTCCTTTGCTTGTGTGTGCATCGAGATTGATTTGAATAATCTACTGCTGAATTAAGTGGAAATGAGCATTGGGGCTGCTTCATGGACCGATGCAGGATCATCCAATGGTTGAATAGCAATCTTCCATCAATAAAGAAAAATGTTTAATTTTGTGTTGATTTTATTTTAATAATGTTTTGTTGAATAAAATTGCAATAGTATGCCAAAAATATTTATTAAATAAATTGGCTTAATTATTGTGCAAATGGTGTAGTGGAAGGTGGTGAAGAGTGCAGTTTCTAAATTAGAAATTCAAGAGGGAAAAATCATGGCATGGATTTTTTGGGAGTTGAAACTTGTGACAACTCATTAATGTTCCTAAAATGTAGCAGTGGAGAATCTGGGCACCCATATTGAGTGATTGTCTTTTTCTAATTTGGATCCCTATTTTTTAGGAGTGTGAATCCAAGTTGTCACCTAAACTTGGAAATTTCCAAGAAGTGGATTTGAAGATGATTTTTGAGCATTTAATATTTTATTTTAATATATTTAAGATGATTTTTCCATGTTGGGCATAGTAGAGGGGAGTGATGGCAAAAAGTGGTTCTGGTTGATTTGTTGAAGGGAGAGACTTGATAATTTTGGGAGCACACAACAATAAACTACTGAAAAAACTACTAAAAATTACTTATAAATGACTGAACTTGGTCACGTGACCATTAGTAGTTTATTGCCAGTCATTTATAACGTGACCAGATTGATAACTAAAACATTTTTAGTCATTTATTGGTTGTTTCGATTGATCAATTTGGTAGTATATTTAGTCATTGATTGTTGTAATTTGGTCACTTATGTAGTCATTTTTTATTCATTGATATATTTAGGCATTGATTTAGTCATTGATTGTTGTAATTAGGTCACTTATTTAGTCATTTTTATTCACTGATTTCTGTTCATTGGTAGTGTATTTAGTCATTAATTTTAATCACCATTTTGATCAATTTGGTAGTATATTTAGTCATTTTTATTTCATAGGTCATATATTTAGTCATATTTATTCACTGTTCCCTGATTTCTATTAATTGGTAGTATATTTAGTCATTTTTATTTAACATGTCATATATTTAGTCATATTTATTCACCGTTCACTAATTTTTGTCAATTGGTAGCATTTAGTCAATTTAATTATTAATTGATGTCAATTAGTAGTATATTTAGTCATTTTAATTGACTGATATTTGAGGATTTAAACATAAAACACATAAATATACATCAATAATCAATTGCACACAATAAGACGACCATTGAAAAGGAAAAATCGTTGAACTTTATTAAAAGAAAGGTGTTCTGAATTTACAACGAAATAGAGTATTACAATTTTTATTTTGTCACAAGATTGAAAATCTGAGTTACAATGCATAGAAATGACAAGAAAGAAACTTCTCCAAAAAAATTATGTAATGATGGAAGCACATGCTTGGAGCCCTTCACTGTGAGTACATGCCCCTTTCGTCTCTTAAAACTTCTACAACATGGGCAATCTTCCTAGAGAAAGTTGTAACGTGTAGAATCCAAGGAGAGTGTTGATGAAATCTCCCATATATGACTCTACCCTTCAATACAATCAGCGACATTACTAACCCGGCCAAAGAATATTTCACCTCCTTTATATGCAACGTACCATCTAATATGAGCAATAGGGTCTACCTTTTCCGCCATGAATGAAGTTATGCCTCAATACAACCAACAAAATTACTATTAGTCTCAATTCAGAAAGAATAAAAGTGCATTGTATACTGCAAGTTTACAAAATTAAGTCCAAATACAGTAGAAAGGTAAATCAATTAAAAAATTGTAGGAGACAAATAACATCCACAAATATGGGAGAGCTATGCAAAATTGG